>JABFPJ010002255.1:0-20507 GCA_022817425.1 Gryon sp. ZL-2020
TTTAAGCATTACGTTTACATTTATTTGTGAGTTATTTCAATAAAAAGAAAGGTAATATAAAGTAAATGTATATACGGTGGATAAAATGTGATGACACAGGAAGAACACGATCGGCTTACGAATTTCTCGTTGATTCGTTGAAATGAAAAATACAAATACATAATCAGGCTTTCTTTCGTCTTTGGCCTACATTAAATCGTCCCTTCAACTCTCACGCACCGCACGTTTTCTTGGATCTTTTTTTAACACGAAGAAATACTTTGATAAAACATACTCTCGTAATATATACGAAAAGCGTTCAAAACTTCTCAACAGTCTTCTTAGTTAATTTTACATCCTGTCGTTTTCGTCAGAGTTTTTCCACGACAATTTTACACTTTTTCTTTTTTCTATCTATTCTTTCGACACATTTGTTGTAATGTTTCGTTCGATTTCGGTGCATTTTGAATTCCATCGCGTCCCGATTTCCGTATTATCAATCTTCGCAATATTTAACTTCACCTACTGCGTGACAGCGATCTTCGAACATCCCGGTTACCTCAACGAGGGAGGGCCTGTAAACATTTTCACAAGTTATTTTAATTCTACAATATTTATCATCTAATTTTATTTAAATTGCAATAATTAAATTTGAATAGTTGCATTAATTTGTATGTTAAAGAAATGAATAGCTTGAACTATTAAATATTATAACAACATATGTTTGTCTAAAAATAATTTATTTTTCGTTTTCGTAATGTTGACTGTCTAAATGTTCATAAATTGTTCGAACTGAATAATCCTTCTAAACGGACATTTTGCTGCATATTCAAACATATGGACATCTATTTTTAGTATCAGTTCTGCTATATTTAATTTTCGGTGCAGCGCTCTCTAGTAAAATTAGATTAACCAATGAATCAGTAATTTGTTCGCGACAACGGTAGACCGAAAGTTGACAGATTTATATGACACGACGAGTGAAAGAAATCTGCTAATATAATGATCTTGTTTCATGAACTTGCAATTTGGATAAAGACTTAATTTAGTACCATTTTTTAAACATCATACTTTCTTCTATTCCACAATTTTAACACATAATTTCCCATTACAATTAAATGTATAAACTCATATATATTATTAGCTTTTTAAAAATCAAATGTGGAATTATTATTAATGTCGATTGTTGATTGAATTAGTTTTTTGTTGATGATAACTAATGATTTTACCTGCGTCAGGCTTCTTGAAGCTCTCCCTTAACTCCTGACACACTGTGGTGATGCCTTGAGGCCAATCGATTTGCAAGATCATGCATTACGTCTCTGTAAATAACGGTGTCTAAATTTTCGCCCAGCATATACAAGAGAAACCAGTCGCCAACTTTGCTGCGACGAACAATTGTTTCAACAGCTTCTCGTCGTACTAAGCGAAACCTCAATCGCAAGAGATACACCCTCATCCGAGGAGAAAAAATAATAATGATCTGAAAAGCAAAGTTTTGTTTCAGTCACTGGAAATAACTATTTTCAATTCAAAAACTAACAACAATTAAATTGCCAATGAAAAGAAACAAGAGACTATAAATACATTTGTCGTATTAGAAGATTTAGTACGTGAAATTATAAATCGTCCCGCTTACATTGTACTCTATTAATTTTAACCCACCATATCTAATAAATCCATCAAACGCCAAACTAGAATTAAAATGACAAAAGCATAATGAAATAACGCAAAGCAGTTAAATGATTTCACATTCTCGACAGTGATAAAGTTCATTTTTTTCGCACAACTAAAAATACAATTATTCTAGAAGATTTGTTCTATTGTATGTTTAATCGCACAATTTACGCTATCTTTTGCGCATGAAAATTGCGTAAATTAATTCGCAAGTAAATCAAGTGTTTTTGCTGTGTATTACCCGGTATATAACGGTCAGCACGCTTAGAATACCAAGGAAGAGGAACCAGAACCAGAGAAAGACGTAGATCTTCTCGTTGACAACGTTGAGCGGCAAAATGCAAACGGCGTCGTGCCTTTCGACCTCGCCGCTGACACCGTATTTGTAGAAAGTGCACTTGGTCATTCTCGGGAAGACGTAGATCATCGGGTCGATGCGATCCTCCTGGTCCGACTCGAGGAAATTTAACACGTCGATGCCAAACGTCAAAAATGCACCGTCAAAGAAGCGATTCATCAAAAACATTTGACCTGAAAAATATATTTTAGAATAATTTATTATATAATTTACGATAGTTTATACATTAATTTTTGCAAATAGTTAATAAGAAAGATAAGATAAATTATCTTTTTTAAGTTAATTAGATAACTTGACAAAATGCAAATTGAATGAAAGCAAATCAATTAAAATTGAGTAAAAAATGATAAAATAAAATGGTAATTCGATTTTTGAGATAACTAGACATTTCTGCGCGCTCTATCTAATTTTTTTATTTTTAATAAACAAAATTATTTAATATATATTTAAATAAATATAATTTATTACAAGAATCATTCGACTGTCAGTTGAAAATAACAGAAAATTATACCTCAATCATCAAGATTAAAAACTCAAAAATAAAGTATAAAAAAATGGTTGAACCTCGCAAGGTCTTTTAAAATGTATTTTCTGAACTTTATTTTATATATTTAAATTACAGATATAAATGGATTATTTCATTTTAATAAAAATTCATAAATATGAGAATGACATTTTGCTTATGTATATATTTTTAAGCTCAACATTTTACATATATTAATTTATATATATCTGACTCTTTAAAATTACTAAACAGTTTAAACTGTCAAAATTCAATTCTCAAATTGTGCCTAAATTCAACCAATCACAGAGCCGGAATAAACTATGACAGGTCTGAAATTGGCAAATTGTGTCATTCAGCCAACTTCATCTTCCCATCAACTTTTTCATTATGGATGGATGGATGGATGGATGGATAAAACTTTTTTCTGCGTGAATATAGTAAGATATTGTTGCATTAAGGTGGTCAAAAGTTGTATGAATGCCAATTGTGACTATACATGCTCGTATATCATTCATTCACCTGCACTCATTCTATGTCAACTTTGTCACTTAATATTCGTTTACCTTATTCTTGACAAAATTATTGGTATTTATTAAATTATTTATAGAATCAAACGTCCCGCTTTATAATTAGAGTTAGATCATTTATCACTGATTGCAGTTTATAACAAGTAATACAAATATTAACAAGTACAAATGATCGGGACATTTGTTTAAGATTTTATTTAAGAACGAATATGAAACAAACATAAATAAATAAATACAAGTATAAGTGATGATAGATCGAATTGAAATCGAATTGAAATTGAATTGACAGTTGTTTCTTTATTTTAATTTATATAAAATGAATGTAGAAATAAAATTAAATCTTATACACGATTAATAATCTTCAAATAAAACGAAATGTCTAACTTAAAAATATCACATTTCTCTACTTGCATTTTTCAGAATCTAATGCAATTTTTATGTCGTATAAATATATTATATATACGTATATTTTTTAACGATTTTACTAGTTGAATACTTTAAATTCCTTCAAATTTACTCAAGTAAATGTTTATTCCCCTCGTGTTATTAGAAAATTTATTATGCAAAAGTACAAGGCTTTAGGGCACAATAACGTCAAGTGGAACAAAGCAGAAGTTAAATATAAAAGTTAGTCATTTACAGCGAAACCATTAGATATAAGTATTAAACGACGTATATTACCCGCCGTGAATGAGATGTTTGCCTTAAGTTTCATGAATCTTTCAAATTAAACTAAACTGTTGAATACGAATTGATAAACAAATTATGTTACTGTAAAAAGATAAGTTAAAAGATTTGGAGACACCTCCAAATGTTTTAAAAACTGCCACACAGAAAGTACAATAATACAACAAATTTTACTACACGTCTAATAATGAAGTATTATTCGATTAAAAGATCAAACTATTGTCTGCTTTAATAATATCATTGAAATAATTTAATATGAAAACTTATTATATATCCTATTGTCTTTATATGTCTCTATGAGTTTTATTTAAATATATTAAAATTTCAAGCAATTCCGAACGTGGGATCATATTTTAAATCATTAAAATTGCCAAATTCCTATAAGACTCAATGTATTTTGTTCTGATTTTTTGCTTAAAAACCAATGAGATGATCTTTTTAAAATGTTGTACAGTGTTTTATTTCATCTTTATGAACAACTAATATTTTTTTAACAAATTCGCTTATCGTTAAATTAGTTATGCCTCAACCTCCTTAACTCGGCTAACAAATATTATGTCTTTATACCAATAATATCACATTATTCGAAAATGTATTAAATTTTGTGAGATTATTTGTTTCCGTGTACAAAACGTTTCAAACTGAAACGTTTTTACACGAAACACTTGTTTGTACTCTGGCGAAAATGTAGTATCTAGAAATCTAATTTTTTAAAGATATAATATGAAACATTTATATGTTGTTGAGTATATAACAACAAGAAAAAGTTAGAAATTCATTATCGAAAAAGCTCACCAATAACATTCAACAGGGCGAGAAGCTCACAGAGGTAGTACCTATACGCCCACCAATTGTGAAAGCGCAGATTCTCCCAAAGGTAATCAAGGAGCATCTTCTTTTTTTGTTTTTTCTCCACTTCAGAGCATAAGCCGATGTCAAGATCCATCATGAGAGCGTGAATTTTTCCACCCTCCCATCCTTTCCATAACCATCGTGGTGTATAAAATAGTATTGCCTACAACAAAAGAGAGTATAAATAATACCTATGATTTTTCCAATGTAATATTCGTCTTTATTTTAATTTACATTTACCTTTTATGTTATTAGAAAAGTTATAATAATAAATATAAAAAAAATTAATCAGATTAATATAAATGTTAAGCATAAGTAAAATAATAATATTACAAATGTTTATATAATATAGAAAATTGATTTAAAAATATGTACTTAACATTTATAAACGTGCTTAATCAATTAATATCAATGTAATACTATTCAAATGTAATGTTGCTTTGATTATGATTTGGCGAGCTTTCAAGTAAATACATTATATATATATATATACAATGTAAATGTTGATGCTGCATTTCTTTTGCTTAACTAATAATAATATATTTTTCAATTTTTAGTTGTGTAATTCATGGTGGGCACCATGCCAGATACCATTAAGTCATGTAATCCGATAATGTAATCATAAAACGCAGAACTTTTTTTTTCTCTGCAGGTTAAACTTTTTGTCACTGTTTGTTTGTAAATGTTCAATTCAGCTATTTTAAAATTTTAGTATACAATCGTCGATAAAATGATTGTAAAAATGCGAAAATAGACGAAAAGATCATTTAATTGTGTTTCAGCTTTTACAACTGTACTATTTTCTTTTTAATCGTTTATGTTTCCTGTTTATTTCACGGTTTTGACAATTCTGTCAGTACGAAAATTAAACCATAAAAAGTATTTGTACTGTTTTATCAAAAGTTAAGAAACTATACTTCTATTAGCTTAAAATTAAATTTTAATAGTTATATTAGGTAATTGTTATTATTATTAGAATACACGTTGTAATTCAAATTATCATTTGAAAGCTTTCAATAAGATACTTATAGCGATATGAAATTCTTCAATACATTTATGTAAATTCTCTAAATCATCTTTAGAAGTTTGAAATTGATAGAAGGATATATTTTTTTACAATCTTGAAATCTATTTAGACTTATATCTGTATATAGAAATAATATCTTACTCATATAATAATAAATTAATATAAAAAATAGCACATTATTTATGGGACAAACATTAAAATAAAATAAGTTAAAAAAGAAATCTCTAAGATAATAGTCTAAATATTACTAATATCGCTTCATCCTTTTTTCTGTGAATACCTCCACTGAAACAATCAAATTTGTTTGTTGCCTTAAAAATGAAATTTGTAAAGCAACAATTTTTGTTTGCAATGAAAAGAAAATATTTCATACTTGCAAAAGTAATGCAAAGATGACCCACTGATAATATTTATGTTGCTTGACCATCGGGTGTGGGCCATGGCCATGAACTTCGGTTTTAGCAACGCCACTATTGGATATACCCGGATAGGGTATTGACTGACCCAAACTCATATTAAACGCATGGATCATACTGTATGTCGTATGCAACCAACAAAACGTCTCCAATACAACACGGTCGACTGCCCCGGTAGCATCGCAATGAATCGGGGAGCCGGAAATGCTTTTACAAACGAGAGTAAGGCATCCGCCGAGTAAAAGGGCAACCGTTGCACGATAATGCAAACGAAATATCATTGTGTCTTCATATACCCGCCGTACTTTGAACAAGGACCGAATAGATCCGAAGATGTCTATCATTTTCAACATTCTTGCCATATATTGTTAATTATGACAGTATAGAGATTCCGGGTACCAACATTGTGCTCGTATCCAATTTATCGTCGCTACATAGTTCGCTACTCCGCTACATCTTTGTCATACTCATTTCTGCTGATAGATCTATATACACATTTTGACATTACTTATAATTAACAATGACAAAAATGCTGCCTAACTTTTACGCTTTTTTCATTAAACATTTTTTGACAACTCAATTTGTAGGTGCCAACTTTTATTATACACACGAAAGTATGTAATTTATAAATTTACTGAATGTTAGATGTGCAGTTTTGACTGATTCATTTTGAATTAAGTTATAAACATTATTTATTTGACATGCTGAGGTTAATTTACAGCTTATTCTATAAAATGTATTAGAAATTATGTATAAAGTATAATAGATTAAATATACAAATATAAAAAAGAAATCTTTTCTCTATATAATAAATTTAATTTATCTATTTAGTAAAAAATATGAAATGTTTTTATCTATGTTAAGAAGCATTATTCCATCAGCAGTATATATAACCAGTTTGATTTGAAATTAAATGTATAAATGCCCCGGTATTTTATCTGTCAAAATCTGTGGCATAATACTTACTATATTATGCAATTGAGATGACAAGTTTAAGATTAAGGAATATGACAAGTTAATGAACTATTGTATAAATTATCTTTCTTTTTATTTCCAGGTGTATAATACGTACTATAGCCATACTAGTAAGTAAGCTTTACTATATATTGACTTTTCTACTTAATTTTTTTTTGGCGAATATTTATACAATATTTTATATTCTTTTTATGATTGTATTAACATTAATTTGTTTTTATATTTTTTATTCAACGCTATTTTCGTCATTGTTAATTATAAATCGTTTAAATATATACTTCTTATCTCTCCAGATCAATTCAAGTATCCGATTATCCAAAGCACGGCGTGTATGGACGCATGTGTGTCATCAATTGTGTTACGTTTCCTTCAACAAATGTACGAGCCGACGTCATATCACTTTTCACTATTCTTCCAAGGTAATAAATATATTCGGAGACATTTTAACGCAACTTAATAAAAGACGATATCACTCAACATTTTCTAACACTTTGCAATCAACGAGAAAAAAACAATGAAACGAAAAAAAAACAAACAAAATAAAAACAATCCGTAATCAGATTTCGACAGCACTTGGCATTACCACACAACAACCACATGTTGATCATTTTGTCAAAATATCAAATAGACGGAATTTGTTTATCGTCATTATTTGAGAACTGAGTTAGATTGTCACCCGAAAACATAAAATTCAAATTAAATAAACAGAGGAACAAAAAAAAACAAAACAAAAATAAATGTCAACAAAAGAAAACAATCTGTTTATATACGAATGTCACATAAACAAACAAAACGTGTAAATACAACAGAAATCGAAATAAACAAACAAAGAAAAAGAAAAATCAATCTAAATGTTCAATTTTGACGTCACTCTGCATTTTGTATGGTCCCATAGGATCGACAGTGATGTTTAATTAATAAAATGAGCAACATTTTTGTAAATAAAAGAAAGGGGAAAAAGTGTTCGTCAATTAAATTCTATGTTGTTTTGAATAGGAAACAAAAAGACGTTCATAGACACACGTGGGACACGGCTGCGAACTGTCTGAAGACTGAAGTGGACTTGAGGGGCATCGCTTTCGGCCTCGACCAAAGCTAAACACATAACTTATATTATCTTCCAAGTTTCAACCCTTGTCTTAGACCGTGACACGGACCGAAGATTTGCCGGATGAAACACGGTGAAAAAAAAAGAAAGACGGCGATTGTCGTCAAAATGTACTTACATTTTATTTATATGATTCAAATGTCAATGAAATAGATTAACGGAAGCCAATTGTTGAACTTTCTTAAACACTTATTCGTTAGGGATATGTGCTTGCTTTGATTAAATCGCTTGTTATTTTAGATAATCGTTGGATTAATCCAACGTTTGTTTAGAATTTCTATGAAATCAATGTAAAATTGATGTATTAATAGTAATTGTAGTAAATTATTAAAGAGATAAATACGGGTAACATTGAGATGATAGTAGATGATACAGAGATTAAATACCGTGATAAATTTTGAATAAATTAATCAAAACTATTTATTGATTAGTTGAAATTGGATTGTATTGGCTATAACGAATAAAAACTTTTTTCTAAAATTTAAATACGAATTTCAATTATAAAAAAATGAAGAAAGTCTAAAGAATGCTTAAATGAAGAAAATGCATTTTTAATTAATAAAAATGCATTGATTAATAATAAAAATAGTAATCAATGGAAGATTGTACAAAACTGTTTAAAATAAAAAGCAGTACAACAATTTGTAGTTGTAAATGTAACATGATTAATTTTTATAATTATAAAATGTATAACAAGTTCAGAAATGTGAAAAAACGAATTGAAGGTCTCGATATAATATATAATATATAATTCTATTAAACGATGAACAACACGTGGTGTCGAATGACCGTGAAATTAAGTGCATATGCGGAAATCTTACTATCTCGAAATATTAATGGAACATTATAATTATAATACATAATGAAATGACGTAATGAAAACTAAAATAAATAAACCTTTTTTCTTATTTCCAATTAGAGTAATACATTTTTAAATATAACAATTAATATATTATTTTAATTAGAAAGCAAAAGAAAGGAAGAAAAAAATGAGCGAAATCAAAGCAGGCAACGAGATTAACACAGATATCCTGAATTGACGGTACGGACAGATATTATACTACTGATGAATGTTTCCAATATTATTGGATGGTCGATGATGAGATTTTCGTAGAAATACTCAACATTATCAGAGATTCCTTTATTATGGTATTGTATATTTTAATTTATAATTTGCTATTTTTTAAGATTAACTTCAGTCATTTATAACACAAATAATTCTTTACAAACTGTTCAATATTAATTAATTCGAGAAAAAACATTTTCTTCGTTCATAAAAATAAGGATTTTTATATGAAAATGTGTATTTCAGTTTTTTATGAAAACTGAATCGTAAACTAATTTCATGGTGATAAAATGTGATAAGTGTTTTATAAGTGTGAAATTATGTGAACTCTGTTGTGTTTAAAATTAAATGAAGAACAAAGAGATTATATGTAATTCCTTGCATTGTCTATGATGCAAGTGTCCTAAATTTATGAGACAAAATTGTTGTAGAACTAAAAATAAATTCATTTAATTACGCACATCGCCACTTCTCAATTTCAACAAAATGTTCTTCGTATTACGTTCGTTTCGCGTTGTGCATCAAAGTCTTAATCTAATTTTCTAATTTTTGTTGTAATCAACATATAAATATAACAACTTAATCCCCTCATTTAAAGATATATGTTAAATATGTATATATAAAACATTCAAATCTCACTCTTAAATCCACTTTTTATTTCTCGACCTAGTCATTTTTAACAACCTCGTAAATATCGAAGTTTGATGTCAAAAGAAAATTTTTTAACCGATGAATCTTTTGTGTCATATAAATGACATTAACAGATTGCAGATATCAAAGATTGAAAAAAACGAGATTAAAGAAATGAAGAGTTTTTGGGATTATTAAGTCATTAAATTAGCTTTTATAAATTTATGATTGAACATCACAGATCAAAAATAGACAAATATATGAAATTTACGAAAAAATATTTGTATGTAAAATGGAATCTATATTAGAAATAATAAAATGAATTATTGAAAAGAGAAGAGATGCTTTGTACAAAGCATTCAGGTCATTGTCAATTTATAGTGAGCTGCACTTACAACAACTTGCTTAACGAAAAGACCTCACTTCCATCGATTTTAATTTTCATTTTTCAACATATTTTTTCAATTTTGAATTATTCGTTTATTGTACGATATTAATATATATATGAGCTAAATGTAATAAAAATAAATATGAGAATAGAAAAACAAATCTAAACAAAATAAATTACCAGCCAATATTGCTGTAACAAATTGAATTTTTTCATTTAATAAATTAGTACAAAATTGAATATAGAATTGAAATATGTAAAGTTACAACATTGAATACGCGAATTTTCATAATTAAATTGTTTATTTTGCCAGTAGCTGTCACTCTCGTTAAATTATAAGGCAATAATATTCGTCAAAATTAAGATCATGTCAAATATCATTGCAAATTAACGTTTTGATATAAAATTAAGTTTGTCATAATTCATATATCCATTGCCAAATTTAGTGCAATAAATATAAAATGAAATCGCAATCAGTTTATTTTTATATAAAGAATATATAAAAATTAAAACACAATTATGTACCATAAATAAATTGAATTTATCCAAAAATATTGAGTATTTGATACAACTAAAATTTTGGTTTTGCATTATCGTAATTATAGTTTCATTTCCATTGATTTGTTTCCAAGACTAAAGTAATAGTAATTATATTCTTCATATATGAAGCACTGCTTGAATTTTTCGAAGAAGATTAAGATTATATTGTATGTGTAATTACGTTTAATTATGAATGTGAAACAGAGTAGTGAGATATAAAGGCGGAAAGAAGGGGCGCGGAGACATTGTTATCGACCCTCAAATGCAAATGACAACTCCACGGAGCTTTAAAGTAATGTGCTTAGGGTTTCTCTCTTGGCAATGAACTAGATATAAGCTGTTATAAGATGAGAGTAAGACGCTCAACTCTTGCCGCAACTGCGTATTCTAAGTATACGATGTGTAAGTGTATTTGTAACAAAACTTTAACACGTATAATAGCCGAGTTGAAGATGCCACAGTTTTGTAACAGTAATCGTGGACAGTTATTGGTCGTTGACATTGAAATATTCTAGATGTAATCGCAATTTTTTTGCCGTTTGTTTTTGCATTGACGTTCTTCTTTTTATTCTTTTTTACTTTTATAAATAATATTAAATTTATATTTTACACATGTTTTCCCTGCATTTTCATGAAATAGAAAAGCAAAATTTAAAAACATTTTCTTCACTTTCTGGTATAAAAGAAAAAGATTTTTTTTTAATATAAAATAATAAATATTTAATACAAAATAATGCAATATTTGCATTATTTGCATTGCATTAAACTTGATTCTGGAAATCATAACACATTAATCAAAATTCTTGATTAGATGTTCCAATAATCGTTACTGACCGTGGTTTCACAAATTAGGATTTCGTATCATCATTTTACTGATACTAAAATTTGAATTACGAGAGTGTTGAAGTTTTGCCAGAGATGCACAAACATAGACGATTATTTCATAAATATATATATATATATTTATTGTAAGATAACAATTTTTAGATAAATAATTATAGTAATCCAAAATTAGTGTAAGCACGTTGTACTCTTCCATAAAATGTTGCAGATTGTTTACTTACTATTTGCGGTTAAATTTCGTCAAAATTTAAATGTCAAGATAGAATTGATTTTATCAAATCATACATGGAAAATTCGTTGGCTCTAATCTGTGGATATTCACACATTTCAAGTCCAATCAGATATAATTTCTTGTAGACGATGTAAATTTTACGGCATTATTTATTAGAATGAGTTACGTTGAATGAATACATTAATTGAAACTAAAAACTAAAAAATAATGTTAAAACCGTTTTTTCTTATTAATTTTATAATTATTTATGAGAATGCAATAAATTATGCATATGTATTAGAATTTAAATTTGTAATAAAAGTTTAAATGTGCAAAAATGCTAAATAAATTAAAATCTTATATATATATTCACATAAATTTGGAATTAATGATCAATAAAGCAATAATTTTTACATAGATTTTTTGCTTAAAACATATATATTTTATTATAAAGAGCTATCCAAATAAGAAATAAGAATTATTTGAAATAAAACGCATAATTAAAATTTAAATTTTGCTCTCTTTTTTGCACATTTTTCAATTTTTAAGAGAACGAATTCAAAAAGAATTAGCATAGTCACTTATATGTGTTATTTATAAACATATAAATATAACTCGAATATAGAGATAACTAGCTGTAAGAAGGTAGCAGTGTAATTGTAACAGAAGCCATGTAAACGGTAAGATTAGTAGCATTTCAAATTGTAACGTTGTAAATGAAGTTGTTTCTCTAAATTGTCCTTTGATTTTCTAATGTACATTCATTTTTAGAAACGAACATTATAACACGAGACAATTTTGTTTCTCGACATAATCCTTGTCCTTTTTCTTGTAATATTGAACATAGTTTCATTTTAAATACAAACATAAAAATGGAAAAAGTTGATTGAAATGACGTTATATTATCCAATTCAACAATACATTTAACTAAAATATTTCTTTAAAAGAACAATCGAATGATTATCCAAATTCTAACCAACAATTGGGATAGATAAAGGATAAAACTTATCACAATTACCAGTGTGCGCACTATTTCTTATTTTTTGCTAAAACGAGCTTCTGACATTCGAATTGGAATTAAATGAATGTTTATTTCAAAATTGTTCATAAAAGTAGCATATCTCATGAAAAACAAAAGATGTTTACCTGCACAAATAGCATAAAGCAGACCCACTGATAGTATCTATACTCTTTTCTTTCGCTGTCTGGATACGCCTTGGAATTGGCGACTCCGGGATAGGCCACCTCACTTCCCTGCTTACGATTATAAGCTGCCGTAATTGTGTACGTACTATGAATCCAGCAGAACGTGTTGAGCACATCCTCTGGTAGGTCCTTACTATGTATGCAATCGATCGGATTGCCCACATACTGTCGTGTTGTTATGATCAACGAGAATGCTATTAGCAATATCACAGTCAAACTATAATGCAACCTGAATACGGGCGTATCAATGTGAATATGCGAGATCTTAATAAGGCTCTTCAGTCCGCGAAATATGTCCAACATTTTCGATCGGAAGAGCTGAGCTCTTCCTCATTTACGCGAGTCAGGGACCTATCATTAGGAACCTTTTCACTACTATTCTTTCGACGATTAATATCAGTCCATTTGACGATTTAACACTTGGATGGATCAGCTCCGTCGACCCGGTCGATGGATCTGTCCTTCTCACATTTGATTGCTTCATGCTTTCCACCTTCTAATAGAACAACCAAACACCCGACAACACAAGTTTATTTATACCATAATTTGCTCCGATCATTTGTCCAACTTCGTGATTATTATCATTTCAAATCCACATTCACCGATTTCTATTCATAAAATATAATCACATCTCTTCAATGTATTAACAGAAGTGTCTTCTAGATTCATCCTTTGGTTCTGATGATGAAATCAAATTGAAAGATTTCACTGGGCACTTTTTCAATAAATTAATTTGTTTGACCAATAACAAAGACTTGCTTCTTTCACTACCATATTTGTTTCTTCTATCTATTCAGTCGATTGAATTCTTTGGATTTAGACAAATGTTGATTCGATGTTTGCTTCAGATATTATACGTCGCACTGAAGTACGCGACTTTTGTATGAAACAAGCTCTGGAACGGAACTCTTTTGGCTCTGACTGATTCCAGAATGTGAAACGAGACGGTTAAACGCCGAATAAGTAGACTTGGCAGCGAAACACTTTGTCTGACAAAGGCAGTGGATCCAGTGAAAGAGAAATCTCATAAAACTGTTGCTGGTTCTAAACAAATCGCCACTCATATCAATCATCGAATTTCTTGAGTCCAATTTTCATAGTTCTTTTTTGTTCTCTCTTGCATTCTCACTCAGTCTCTCGTTTTGCTTTGATAAGATCGTTGGATTTCGCGTTGGACCAGTTTCAGATGGACGGATGAATCTGCAAATTCGTTTTAATCATTTTGCTTATCTATTTTAACGCTTATGTGGTACTATTGCACTTTACTATAGCAAACGCCAACGCGCTAATGGCCAAAGACAAAGTACAGAAATAGAGTGCCTATCTGAGTATCTCTCTTTTTCTCTCTTGCAATTATATCGTGTCTTTCTCGAATGTCATCTGTCTCACTCTTGCGAGGGATTTTCCGGATTATCCTTCCTCTTTACGCGTTTGTGTCCCTTAAACTTTAAATTTAAAAGACGCAAGAGGGACAAAGCACGTGTTCAGCTTACGGGGAAAATTGCGCCGACCAAAAATAATTCAAGTTATTTGTGAAGTGTATATATATATATAATTTAAACCTTTTATCTACAATATGTTTTGAGAAACACAAACAGATAGACTGTGTTGTACTTATAGGTTATTATTATTACATATTAACGTAATAATAAGCTTTCTGAGAATGCCGTTTTACATTAAAAGTCTGGTTGGAATTTATTGGTTTGCTTTTTAACAAGATATGACGGATGTAGTCTTTTGATGAACATCATCAATAATGTATCAATTAAGACTTCGACATGGATAATTTAAAGGTATTTATAGCACTGTCTGTGTTATTACACGTATAATAATCATTTATAATTTCTTATTTTATCGTCAGAGAATATTTTCATTTAAGTCTATAGAATTTTTAGATACAATTCTTTTTCGATAATTACATAAAGTATACATTTTCCTCTAAATTGCTGATATTTCAGAAATTTCGAGTAATCATCTTATAAATTGCACGAACCATAGGTTGAAGTGCCAAATTCGGATGATTTCCAAATTTTTTGTCTACTTGGAAGTAATTGAAATACTCGTTTGTTTGTCCAAACTTAAGTAAACTTCTTTGAAATACGGATGTAATATTTTTACTTGTTACATTGGCTTCAATTTTCTCTGACAAGAAATACAAACAAAGGTTTTCAAAAGAAAAAAAGAGTTTATAATGAGTTTTTCGAATTACATAATAAATTATTTTAACAATTAATGTAATTTATTTATACTAAAATGAAGCAAATATATATAACACATTTAATTTGTTGCATTAAGAATAAATTGCAAGAATACCTAGCAATGAAAAAGAAGATGGATATTAATGAAAACAAATAATAAACATTGATCCTAATATAATCGGGTACAAGTTAGACTTGTAACCACGGAATTTGTCCTACAATACCATCTACCATGCCTCGTCATATTATTGTATTTATTTTTACTGTAACATTGGCCATGTGTTGCGAAGACACTGTACTTGTTGACACAACAAAAAAATGTGCTATACACTACCATCAAATGGTCGTCTTCAAATTATAAAATTAGATGACCCTTTTTGCCTTCCTTTACAATAATGCACATTTCAACTTCCATTTAAAAAACAAACCAACCAATCATAAATACGACACATTAACGAATAGTTATTTTCAGTGGCTTAATAGGTAACGTTATGTTTGTATAGCATTTTTTATTGCTAATTCAATTAATTAATTTATACAATTTTCTCAGTACTAAAATATTATCGTTCGAATTAAATCTCAAAATTAAATCTGACAATTCTGTGCATAATTATGGATTCACATTGTATAATTTCGAGAATACTTTTATTGCAAGAAAAGAAAAACATTGAAAAAATGCGCGAACTCAAGATCAAGTAATACTCAATGAAGTATCCGGAAGTGTGTACTCGCTCATCAATTTGTCAGCACAAGTTGTAAACGGTGCAAAGTCAAATAAAGTTACTCACACTTTCGTTTGAATATATTTGCCATATATCTGAGACATAACCGATAAATCATATATAAAATTATCTCATATCTTACTTGATTTATAATTCAATATAAATACTGTGAAATTAAATCGAAAATTTTGTATTGGATTTCATTTTTTTTTAATAAAGTAAACCAAATTCTTGAAATGAAATATTATTTTACAAGCAAAAATTCATTAGATTTGATCAGTGATTAATAATCCAATATATTCATCATTGAGAACGTGTAACAAATTCGAATGGATTCAATTTCAATTAATGACTTCATTAAACTGATATATATGCGTTTGAACACGAAATTAACACTATGATTTATATATAATTTTTTTCAAGCTTGTTCCGTTAAAAATTTATACAGCTTTCAATTAAGTTCCGTTCTGAGGTCGTTGTTCCCTTCATTCCGAATTTAAACGTACAAACACATAAACTACAATCATTATATTGTGCCTCTTACAATTATCAATTGTACATTACATATTTTCACTTTGCAAATTCTGCAGAAACTTTTTTCTTTCTAAGCTTGGAATTAGTTTAATCCTTTTCTCACTGAATTTGGACTTGTTAAAGTGCAGTATTATTTTATTTCACTTTCTTTTTCACGAAAAAAAAGTTGTATCATATTCACTTATATCAAGGTATGAGTTTTATTGTATAATTCATTAAACTATTATTGACGATCACGTAAAATAGAAAATACTTTGCTAATAAAATTATAAATACGATGATTTGTTAATTGAATAAATTATACAAATTGTAAAATAAAAATATACAAACAGTTGTCAAAACTAAGTTGAACAGATTAAAAGTTTCACTCAAACGAACAAAAAAAAAGTTACATCCTGTCAATGTGAAAGATTCGTATTTATATGAAATGGGGTTTACGTAAACATTTAAATTAAATATAATTTGAAATCATTATAAGTTTGTATATTTTATGTATTCAGGGCTTCGTTTATCACACAAGTTTTGAATAAGTCGACAATTATGCTATCTGACAGATAGCAATTCATATTGTGGAAAATTGTATTGTATTATTGAAATTTCTTTCTATATCACTTTGGGAGATCGAGAAAGACAGATACAACGAGAAAAAGAAAGAGAGAAAAAGTATACGCGGGAAAGAGATGAAACGTCGAAAGAAGAATTATTTGACGAGAACACTTGCGTACACTTTTTTTTTAAGAAAAATTAGATATAACTCACACTGATTGAACAACACTGCACACATATACGTAATCACAAAAATTCGAAAACTTTTCGGAATGACGGAATATCGAATCGACGTAATACAAGAATAAAATTAAGCTCCACGCGATACCACGCACGACACTCGACTCTCAAACCATGCTTCACACTCCTCCACGACGGAGGAACCGAGGAGAAGTCAGGGTGCTCCAGGAATAGAAACTACCAAACCCAAAGAGTAACGCAACGTCAGCCGTCGACCACGCTGTTGCTTGAGACGCTCGCTGCTTGAGACCTGCCTGCTTTTATACAATCGTTCAAAAAATTTCGCGTCTTAAATACAAATTAACAACTTGTACTTTATGCATATTTTCTTATTCAAATGCGATTGTCAGAAGCTATCGAATTTCATTATGGAATTGCATTCATTCTACATAAAATAGATTTTATTTTATAATCACAAATTTTTATTCAAGACATAATTGGGATTTTGAAAAATAATTATTTCTTAATACTATTGAAACTAATAATTATTTTCACTATTGTGAAAACATCATTCAAAATATTTTGTCCCTTTTACTGAAATTTCGTACAAAATGTTCTTAATTAAGTGTAATAATAATTGGTCTCTATTGAAGAATATTTTATACTCAATATATACTTATTTGTACTGAATTTGAAAAATAGGACAAATACTTTTTACAGTGAATATGTAATGAATTGAAATTATAAAATTATGATTCATTTGAATTTTTATCATAATAAAATAAATAATGTAAATTAGCTAAGTTGTAGTTTTGTGTATATTTTGCATAATTTGTATTAAAAATCTGATAATTTAATTTTTGATGCAAACTGTCATTGAAGCATATGGATTTGTAAATGATTATTAAGAAAACGTGTAATTTGGCGCTGAGCTTAAATGAAGCGAGTTTTACAAGCACCTGTAATATGTTGACCATTTTAACACGAACATATACATTTAACACGGAGACATACATGACCCATCACAGTCATATGATAAAATCGGCAAAAAAAGTTTAAAAATATATATGTACAAAATACACTGTAAAACTTCTATTTTTTGAAACGTTCTACAAGAATTAAACGTTCTACATAGAACGTATACAAGTGTTTTTAATGTTTAAAATGTTTTTTTGGAAACGCATTATACGTTTTTTTATACACTTTAAAACGTTTTAAAAAAGCTTCAAAACCGTTCTGATCAGAACGTTTGTATTTACAGTGTATGCAAGCAAATATTAAATAAACACAAATTAAATATCTAAAAACAATAAAATAATAATTTACTTTTATATCAAATTTACATCAATTTTATCTTAGTAAGATTGCACTTAAAAATCCATTCACGAGATGAATCTCGTAATTGTATGGTCAAGTATTTTGGCATTGTGACAAAAGAATTATCGGAAAACCATATGTGAATTGTTGGAAACTGCTCTTCAATTTTTTCACACGAAATTTCTTTGTGGAAAGACCGAAAATTACGAAAATATAAAATACTCTCGGTGCAATCACTTTTCACTCGAACAATTAATCACATTTTGAATGTCATAAATCCATATATATATGCTTACTCAAATAAATTAATTCATATATTATGGATTCATTTGATACAATTACATCATTCAAAGGGATATATTAATTCACGGTCAAATATATAAAAAAATGCCATATATTGTAGCTTACATGGATTTAGTATATGAATTTGAGAAGAACTTAATTATAGTACATACAAAATCAGATGTCATAATGGTATATTGTCTAGAATCTCTATCATATATTCATGATTTGCATTCTACCATTCCGTTTAATGTTCTTTGTTACATAACATATACGTTTTGCGATTCGTATTTTTAATATATAAATAATGTTCATAGTATATTCAAAAAAGGTGCTGCATTTAACAGGATTCACTTTTAAATGGTTTTTAATTTCTACCTCATAAAAGTTACACTTGGATTTATTGAATTTTCATGTCCATGACCTAGTCATTTATTATCAATTAATTTATATATCAATATCTACATACTTTACTCAAAACAATTAGCGAAATACTTGAAAATTGGCACAAAAGCATTTTTCAAACTCCCATAACTCCGTCAATTTTTATCGTGCGAAATTCAGCTTGGACTCAAATTAAAATTTCAACTTTTAAAAGTACGATGCTAAAATGCATCGTACTTTTTGAGTTAAGTTTTTTGCAACATAATTTATATTTAAATAATTTATTTGATGTTAAAAATAATCAATTTATGTGTCGAAGTATTTTATTTTAAAAAATATTTCTACTTATATGTAAGATCAGAAATGGACAATTTGCGGCTTTTTTGCGTTTGCTTACAAAAATATCTTTTCTAATTAAACAAAATCTAAATATTTGAAATTCATTCACACTATTCTTTAACATAAATACAATAACCTAAATCAATTTCATGCTTTAGAAAATATAGAATTTCTTTATTTATGGAAGCTTTTTGTATAAATAAGCCTAACCTGAAGAATCACTTTAATTACCGAGATTTTAATTTAAAACTTAGGTTGCTATGTTCCCGCTTAACTAATATCAATTTTTTTCAAATGAATTGAAAAACTTAATTAACAGAATTTTTTATTGAAAACTTGGACTGTTCTGTTTCTACAAGATTTTAAATAAACACCTAATTTATTTAATTTTATATAAATGTACAAGTCTGATTCACAACAGTGTATTTCCATCGAAATTCAAGATTTTTCACATTTATTTACGTGTTCAGTAGGAGTTAAATTGAACATTTTTTAATGAAAAAAATCTTTTGCTTAGGGGATGTCAAAAAAAAGCCATTTTTAATTTTCGGTAATTTGTCAATTTTTAACATTCTTGAGATTTTTTCAGTTTCTTTTCTCAGAAAATCTCAAATTAATAAAATAAACACATAATCGTCTATTTAGTAAAATAGTATATTTCGTATCAAGAGAGATAAAATCGTAAATTCTTTTTTTTTTCAAGCGAAGGTTACACCAAGACTTTGTAACCCTCCCCTCTCCCCTAAAAAATTTTTCTCACACGTGCATCAAAAATTCTAAATTTTAGCATCATGCTTTCAAAAGTAGAATCTTTATTCTTTAATATGAGCCTAAGGGACCGTTCAAGTATTACGTAACGCAATTTTTTATACATTTTGACCCCCCCGCCCCCCTATGTAACGCATCGTAACATTTTTCAGAAACCCCCCTCCCCTTTTTTTAGCGTTACGTAACAAAATATATTAACTTTTTTTTATAATCACAATAAAATTTATTTTAATAATTTTTTT
>JABFPJ010002256.1:0-20505 GCA_022817425.1 Gryon sp. ZL-2020
TTATATATCCTACGACACTTTCGAGGGTTTCAGCTAGTTCCTCTCAAAATTTCAACATAATCGGTTTGGTAGATTTTGCGTGATGCTCGAACAAACAAACAAACAAACAAACAAACAAACAAACAAACAAACAAACAAACATACTTTCATATTTATATATATTAGTTACATGAAAGTATGTTTGTTTGTTTGTTCGAGCATGACGCAAGATTTACAGTACCGATTTTGTTCAAATTTTGAGAGCAACTATCTAAATTCGTCTAAAGTGCCGTAAGCTATATAAAATAGCGATATATAAAGTAGTTTTTGAAAAAAAAATTTTACCGATTCTGGACCCCCCCCCCTTAGGCGGTTGTCACGAGGTTGTCAGGGATTTATCAGGGATTTTTCAGGGGGATGACAGGAAGTTTTCGGGAAGTTTTCATTAAGAGGTTATGCGACGGTTCTCAAGAGGTTCTCATACAATATTCTTAATTATTTCAGAAATTTTTCAAAAACTTTTCACACATTTTTCCGACTTCCTACACAATTTGAAATTTTCCTAGCAACAAGGAATAGTATATTTTGCACCAAGGGAAATAAAAAAGGAAATTCGCTACACGTAAGAAAATAACTCATTAAAAATTACAATGTATCCGAGTAAACTTGTGACGGTAATGTGGGTTTCGTGATAATTGATAGATTTTGATTAAAATTTGCTTAATTTTGATGAATTTTTACTAAATTAATAGTAATTTTTACAAATATTTGAAGAATTTTTACTAAGTCTCATTGTAAATATTAAGTGAAAGTAAATTTCACGCCTTGATAGTTTAAGTAACATAACAAACCTTTTAACGATAGTCGGGCGAATAGCCGCCAGGATAAAGTACGACGGCTTAATAAGAAACAGCGGCAGGTACCGAGTTCGAAACTCGGGGAGGGATTTTTTTTATAATGTTAAAATTATAAAAAAACTACTGAGTCAAAAAGTAAAATTTACTAAATGCATTTGCCATCACAAGTTTACTCGGATATATAGTAATTTTTAATGAGTTATTTCCTTACGTGTACCGAGAGTGCGAAGTTTACAATCCAAGTCAAAGGCGAGGTTTGTAATCACACGAGGAGAGAATTTTCTTTTATTTTCCATGGTGCAAACGATAATAATAAACAATCAATTTATTTTTATATATTTTATGTATGGGTAATTCCACGAGACTTCGTCTAACTTAAAAATATGATGTTGTCAAAAGTAGCTAAAAATTTACCAGATTATTGTCCTATATGATACTATGTTCGCAGAATATTTTCAGATTTTTGTATCTCATTATTAATATTGTATATATATAAGAAAAAATGTATTTTTTCCTATATTTCAAGAAAAAAAATAGAAAGAAAAAAATTTGTTTTTAATTTTTCAATATATTCAAGAAAAAGTTCGAAAAATTGATATTCTCAAAAAACGCCAGTTTGAAATTGGCTGAAACTTAATATTCTTTTTTTACATCTAAAGAAGTCACCATTAATTTTTCAGAGTGAAATAATAATAAAAATTATTACAAATTTTTTGCTCTAAAAAATCTAAACTTTGTTATACACATGTTTATAAACATAGTGAATATATAGGAAAAAATAAATTTTTTCTCATATATACAATATTATTTTTACCTATTTCGATTTCTTGTACTAATATATTTAAAAAATCATATTTTCATTTTGTCTGAAAAATTAATGACGTCATAGTTTGAAAATAATAAACAATAATCTGGTAAATTTTCAGCTACTTTTGATAACATCATATTTTTCATAAGTCAAGATTATCATAAGTCTCGTGGAATATATTAATGTTTCATAAATTATTTGATGTACAGTGTGCGACATTAATGCCTGGACTCTAATTCTTGCAATTATAAACATTTGTATTTCTAAAGGTATCTCTGTCCTTTATTTTCACATGCTATTAAAAAAGGATAGAGATACGGTGACAAGAGAAAATTTAAACATTTTAGAAAAGTGATTCAGGTATTAATGTTGCACACTGTACATATGAACAATATATACATTGAAAATCCGAGTTCGTACAAACTTTCATGTTCGTATAAGAGAAATTCGTAAATTTATACACAACATTTGCAAGATCGAATTATTTTGCGAATTATTTCGTAAAAGAAAAACGCCGGTTTCACTTGATACACAGCCATTTGAATTTTGTTAATTACTTTTTTATGTTCATTTGACGTACTTCTACTTAATTACTTACGTTGTTAATTTAATAATATTTTACAATATATCAAAAATATATTAAATATAACAATATTTAATTTAATTTAACTTTTCTGGTTCATATCTTACAATTTATACAACAGAATTGATAGTTATTAATTTTATTTGACCTTATATTTCATATTACATATACATATACTTCTATAAATGTGAAACATATATAATTCTAATCAAAATGTCACTTACAAATTATTTTATAAAATGTACGAATCAACTCATAATTTTTGCGTACTCGGTCCCTGAGTATTACAATTTAATTTTTCAAACAACTTTGTAATATTTGATTAAAAACTTAATTTTATTTCTACACGTAAACAAATTGAAGTGGAATTATTATTAAAATACTCTTGACTAATTAGTGTTTTCAACAGTATTCAGACCACAGCGTTGATTAAATGTTAATTTTATTGTCGAATAAACAGTAAATATATAAGTCCATGAAAATTTTGGCGGTTTAAAATTTTTCTATTGCCCTCCCTTCATTATGAGTCATAATAACTTGCTTTGAATTCTTTTCTAAAGCGCTAAACTTATTATTTATTTATTTATTTATTTATTTAAACACACATGACGCCTAAGGCAAATAGCCTTCATTGCAGAATACAATAAACAGAAATTAGTATAAGATAAGTATAAACAAAAGAAAAAAAGTATAAGAGTCAGAATAAGCCAGAAAGACGCGTGCAAAAGGGCAAGATATAATGTAGATAAATAAAAGTTATTAAGATAAGCATGAGTATTGATATAAGTAAAAGTTAAGGATAAAGTTAATTATTATTCGGAAGACAGGACAGCGACTAGAACTGAAGTACAGACTGAAAAACAATTAAGATAATTCTAATTTTGATTTTGACTTGATAAAAGATAGTTCAATAATCTTCTCTTAAATATGAGAACGGAGTTAGAAGCGCGAATGGAAATAGGTAATGAGTTCCAAAATTTAGTTGCATGAGTAACAAAGGAATGCTCAAATGCTGATGAACTATAGAATGGGACGACAAGTTGTTTATGAGAGAGCCTGACAGGACGAGACATTGTGGCTGACCTTTACACGAAATTCACAGCCAAGTAAGAAGGACAATTATTGTTTAGAGTATTATAAGTAAAAACACCAAGAAAAAGACGCCGACGATTAATCACACTCAGCCATTTCAATTCACCAAGATAGTTTGAGATGTGATCATTTTTGCGCAACCCAAAAATAAAACGAACACACATGTTCACTACGACTTGGAGTTTCGATTCCTGCGCGACCGTCAAATCTGTCAAAGTTAAACAGCAATAGTCAAGACAAGGTGTAATGAGTGATAAAATCAGTTGCTTGCGTAGGCTACGAGAAAGTAAGGCATGACTATGCTTGATTATTCTAAGTCTGTGCCTAACCCTCTTGCAAGTCGAGGAAATCTGATCACACCAGGACAGTGTGGTATCAATGATAATGCCAAGATTTCGAGCAGAAGAGACATAAAGGAATGTATGATTGTCGAGTAGAATGACTAGGAGAGTGGAAGTATCGATACGTTTAATAAAGTAAGGGGAACCTAATATCATGATCATGGTCTTGGATGGATTGAGTACAAGGTGGTTTTCAAGTACCTACTCATGGATCCCGGCAACGTCAGAAGAAATACGTGAGATCAAGTCATGAAGAGCAGAAGGAGGACCCTGGACATAAATCTGCAGATCATCAGCGTACATCAAGTATTCGGAGCTGCGGATGGACGTGGATGGACGTGCGATATTGTTGATATAAATCGAGAAGAGTAGTGGACCAAGGACAGAACCTTGAGGAACACCACATAATAGTTTTCGTCGAATGGAACAGGTACCCGATGAACCAATGACAGACTGAGATCTATTAGTCAGGTAGGATCTAAACCATTGAATAACATTGTCCGAGCAACCAATCAGCTTTAATTTCAGCAACAATTTACCATGGTCAACCAAGTCAAAGGCCTTCGTAAAATCGAAAAAAATCAAAATGGTGATATGCTTGTTATCGATACCTGCTCTGATGTCATCGAGCAATTTGATTAGAACAGATTGGGAGGAGTGGAGCTTACAAAAGTCTGATTGGTGACCATCGAGAATTTTGTGCACGGTAAGATGATTGAGCAGTTGCTCATGAACGGCAGACTCTAAGATTTTAGAAAGAGCACATAATAAAGATATAGGTCTGTAATGGTTGGGGGCAGAAGGTTTAGGGATTTTAGGAATAGGTTTGATGTCAGCAATTTTCCAGGAAGAAGGGAAGGTATAGGTGGAAAGTGATGTATTGATAATCTGGAGGAGAACTGGGAGATTAATTCATTCATTATTATGATTCTTCTCTAAATTTATATATTATACGATTAATGCATTCGACTTGTATAGAGAAATAAATAAAATAAGAAATGCTTAATTTAATATTATAACATGTGAGAATTATAAGATTATAAGATTTAAGAAGAATTTAAGATTTTAGAATATTTCTTGTTTTTTGAACAGTAAAAATTATATCTCAATATAAACATTTAGATAAAAAAATCGAACAATTCAGTAGTGCTATACTACTTTTTTTTAAGAATAAAAAACACAATTTTGTTTGCTTTGTTTACAAACAAAATTTTCTTCTGTTTACAATGAATGGAACATGATTGCAGTGTTTAACAGTAACTTTTTATTTGTTTCTTGTTTACGTATTGTTACATTCTCAATTAGAATGTTGTACCAAAAAGCAATTTTGCGTTATACAAAAAACCATAAATATTTTTATTTGTGACAAAGAATTAAGAAAGTATTTTTTTAAAAACATGATTTTCCTCATTAAAAAAATTTTTTTCCGATAAATAATTAATTGAAAGCAATTGTGCTGGTACAGGAAAATTCACGTCTTCACGGAAAAAAAAGTTCTGCAAATTTCACAAGAATTTCTATGAAATAAACAAACGTGAGGTGAAAACGACAGACAGAAGTCTTCGAAATAATACAGAACACTTACAGGGTTTAGGTTAGGTGTAAAACAAATTAGGCAAATCGCACGCGGGTTTTGTGCGTATCACAGGACTGGCTCTTGTTTTCCCAAGACTTCAGTAATGAGAATATTTCAAAATTGTTCATGTTCTATCTACAGAACTTTTTTTCCGTGTTAAAGCAAGTACTACAAAGACTATAATCATAATAATATTGTTTACATACAACAGTTATAATTATTACTTAATTATTAAACCGATTTGATTTCTAATAAATATTCGTTATACACGTTATTATGTTTAATGAAATAAATGATTTTTTAGAAAATGTATTCCGTTTAATTTGTGAAAACGGTATAGAATACTTTTCTTTCTTTACGACTAAACGATTAAACGAAATATCACGTCTCGATTTTATGAACATTTATTTTCCATTCCATTAAGTCATTTAAAAGTCTATTATCACATTTTTCAATCACACAATAAAAACGTGATTCGACAGTTTTTACTCTTTTTCAATAGACTCATTCTTTTCACTCGATTCCTGTTGAAAAGTGAAATTGCCTTGCTACCTTAGAGAAATAAATGAAAAGTGAATAAAATTGTATCAAACTCGATGGATCCCATAATAAAGTAAGATGAAGTCGTCGAAAATACGAAGATCGTGAAGAAGAAGAAAGAATTTAAATGTCTTCATTTTGAGATCATACTCACTTTGCACCTAGTAACCAAGGTCTCTCCATTATTCGACGACATCTACAATTCTGATGACATTCTAGCAACAAGCACACTACGTTGAGACTTATTGTGTATATAGAATCAAAATACTCATGAATCCAATTTAAATAATGTCTCAATCTGATTGAAAAACTTGGTTAAACTTTTCAAGTTGATTTTTAAGAAGAAAACATTGTTTTTTTTAAATGCAACACAATTTAAAATAACCAACACGTAAAAATGTTTTAATAATTTTTTAACGATTTGTTAAAAAATTTGTTAAAAAACTAAATGCTACATTTAGTTTTTTTCGTGCAATATTACATAAACAATTAGATATGAATAATTTATGGATACAAAAAAGATATTTGCAGGACTCTTCGGGAAGGAGTTTAGTTTTTTATGGCATGTCTGATGCAATATTGAGATTCATAAAAGGTCCGGAAAAAGTCTGCTACTGCTATTGCATACATCGGAGAGGGCTATAGCCGAGTCGTCGTGAGTAAACGTAGACCAGTCAATGTGCACAGTGAGGCTTACACGGCTGTGTGGAAAACGTTAGCAGTCCAACGATAAATCATGAATCTTGCGGCGCATAAATAGCGGAAGATCGAGCGTCAACTGTGCAAGTAGTGTAAGCAACACCCAGCTTCGATTCACATGAATGCAAGATTTATTCGAGAGTCGCGGCTGAAGCACACCCGATTAAGGCACACATACTGTAACGCCATACGTTTCTTCATGTGAAGTGGCGTAAAACACTTGATAAACAAATTACATTTGAAGAAGAAAGTAAAAGTTACAATCTGTCAAAATAAAATCTTTATCATTTTTATTTAAATCACTTTTGCGATAAATCAACCTGAATTAATACTGAAAATCACTTTCATTGCGGTACTTCAAAATTGCAATTTTATTTGGTGGAAAATTCATCCCTTAAATTATATTCCGAGAATATCATTATCAATCTACTTAAATTACTTGTAAGTTTTTCGTGAGCATTAGAATTTAAGCAGAGGTAAAACTTTTAAGGTTTTCATTTTAAATTGCTAGAATAACTTTTGGTTGATGAAGTATTTTTTGCTAATTTTTTTCCTTTCCTCGGAACCAATCCCGTTCACTTAATTTATAAAAATACAGCGACCAGATAAGAAATTAAACAGGAAATTAATAAACGCCTGCGGCAAACCGCAAAACTGTGTCCAGAATATGTTGAAATTCTAATGTAAGTGTACCCTCTCTGAGACAAACGCGCTCATGTAGAAAGTCATACTTTTGGACTAATAATTGTTAGCGCAATTATGTCGAGACATCCTCAAGTAACCTTCGCAAACAAACTGTGTATACGCATGTATGAGATATGCAAGTGCACGCGTCTGGGCGCGCGTCAATCTAGAATGTGGTTATCAACATTTTTTGCTTCTGGAAAACGCGAATATGGTTTACCGCAAATTGTACCAAACAATTTGCGGTACACCATATCATTGAAAAATAGAAAACATTTCCGCGAACTTGTGTAATATACACACTGTGAAAAAAAAGTTAAATTTAAAGAATTGGCTGCAAATGTTGCATTTTTAAAACTGTAGAAATGCGTAACTGCGTGCAGATTATTTATATTCTGGTAAAATAGTGATATTTATGTAAATTAATATTGATCGAAAAGTATTGCATATTTAAAACTTTCACTACAAAAACAAGTATCTCATTTGGAGACATTTTCGATGATTGAGACGCGAAAAACCACTTAAAATTGAATAAATGAGACATTTTTGTCCCATTTTTTCTCATTAAAAATTTTTCAAAATGAGATACATGTTTTTGTAGTGTAGTCATTAATTTATTATTTTTATTTATTTTTTAAGATTATTAATCAGTAATTGATAATTAGTTATTTTATGTATTATCATCACATTATATCCTTTCCTTTTTTTGAAAACAAGCTCATGAGTTTGTACTTTTTACTCGTTTCTTAACTTACTCTAACACATCAATAGTTTAATTGTAATGTTATAGTGACATGCTATTTTCTGCGCCTCGCATTGATTTATCATTTTTCTTTGTTGGCGACTTGCTTTCAATAACATACCTCTCTCTTAGATAATTGTTCCATTTTCTCAATTCGAAACATACATTCTTATTCTGAGCCTAATTTATTATTAGAAACCACGATAGAGTGTACACAAATGTTCTAATTAGTCGTGCATGATGGGAAAACCAATTGAAATGAAATTTATGTCAAAATTTAATTGGTAATAGGGTGCTATAAAATTGGTCAAGACTGAAGCCAAGCAAAAGGTTGAAAACTTAAAGGCTTCGAGAGCTATCGTGGTGAACTCGAATAAGCTTCGAGTTCACGACAAAAAGCTAACTAAATGAATCAAATTGAATTAACCAGAAAGTGGAACGTGCGCGCGTTTGCGGTCCATCGTTATCGATAATAAAACTACATACTATCTGTGCACAAGGGGTACATTTTTCACGCCAATTTTTTAACGAAGAAATTTGATACAATCAATCATACGAACTCGAAAAAGTTGTTGAGTTTCGCAACCAATAGGCAACATTGATTACAGACAGTATATATTTAAAAAATGACCTTTCCTCAAGATTAAATGAACGATTATGTTAATAGTTGATAAAGCGCGAACGTAAATAATAACATGTATAACGGAATATTAGCAGGACTGTGTGCCCGACAGTAATTCAGAGATTATATTCCTATCTACCCAGATATGTCACCACTCGGCACTCCGTCCGGCTTTAACCAATCAGTACCATGTGCTCATAAATTTAATTTCAAAACGAACCAACAGAGTTCGATGTGCTATATCCGGCACAAAGGAATAATTGGCTATTACGATATAGAATTTATCCTTGGCAATGAGTGTGATATATTTATTTTCAAATAACTTATGCATTCGACAGTTATGAAAATGTAAAAGCTTTGAACTTATTTTATCCTAGTGAAATAATATGTTATCTTGATATATTAGCTACATAATAGTATATACGAAGCTTTTATTCAAAATTTTGTTTTAGAAAATTAATGCAGAATAAGTTATTATTACATTTACTGATTTATAATTAGCATGTAATATATAATATTATAATGATATTATTAAATTTACTTAATTTAGTTATAACATTATCATATTGCTTATTATCATATAATAAGCAATAATATATTATCATATAATAAGCAATAATGTGTTTAAAATTATCAATTTTTGCAATTAATAATAAACTTTTATTTTATCTTCCATATATATATATATATATCCATTTTCATTCCATAATGAAGTAGTTTTTTATCCTCAAAAATATATTTGAACAAATGAAAACATTTGGATATAACATAAATGTAACTCCAACATTCGCAATAGGCTTTCCAATTTTTTGATACAATCTTGTGATCCAATTACAATTTTCACCAAAAAATATAATATTATAATATCAGTGATTGTGAAATTACGTGTAAGCGTGAAACAAATAATTTACGAAACATTTCGCTAATAGATCTCAGCAACAATTATATCAGCTTCATAGATTTAAGGGAAATACTTAAACGAAATTTTGTCAATACTTTTTAAGCACTAGTTTGGAATGCGTTTCGCCGAATCCGCAGAATTCCACAGCAATTGAGAATGTGAAAATAATTACGAACTGCAAGATAGTTCGCAAGTTGTCACGAGTTTGCAACGTATATAATTCGAAATTTAGATCGCTTAAAATTATTGAAATTCGCACCTAATAGCATAATCATTTTTATTCTACATTTATTTCGCTTGTACAAACTTTCACCGCAAATGGTTCGAACGATTAACAAAATGAGCTTGATTTCGTATATTTGAGATCTTTGTATTTTATATGTTTTGTTTTCATTAAAGCTATATATATTAATAAGTAAATTATAAATAAATAAAATAAATGAGTAAAAATATAACTTTTAACACGAAAATGACTGTATTGTGGGAGAACAAATTGAATAATTAATAGTGTATCTAATTATATTAACGATGCAATATTTAAAAAAGCACATAACATAAGAAATTCATAACTGAAAAATATACCGTTAATATATACTCATTTAAAAGTGTATTTTTGTCACCAGTGATATTATTATTGTCAGAAATAAATAAAAATTGCAAATGATTCATTTTGTTGCTTTTGGCGCTTCCTAACGTCAACATTTTACATTATGAGTACATGTAGATAACATATACGCCTTTGAAACTGGTGAATATTCTTTGAATTTAAATGACCGTGGAAATACCGCGGGTGCGTTATTTTTTTTTTTTTTTTTTTTTTTTTTTTTTTTTTTTCATTATTATTTCTCTCTTCTCCTTGCAATTGTGCGTAGCTTTTTTACTTGATTGCAAACGAAGCTCTGTGTGTGTGTGTATGAATAATAACCGCAAAAAACAACGATGCGTTTTGAACTCGCTTGTGTTCAGATTAACTTTTTCTCATAAAACCGAAAACCGCTGTAATGTCTCTGAAGCTAGTGAGCATGTTAAGCGTTTAATGAAGTTTTACTTGATGAAATTAACGTTCACCATTTAATGTTTGAATATGACATACCTAACAGTTTATGTTTACTTTTGTGTCTTTGTTATTTTGTTCTTTGTGTGATACAGTCCGACCTCCGAATAGTTCGTATATTCTTCTCTTTCTATCATTATGAATACTTATGAGAATTTAAGGTTAGAGTTATCGGACTATTCGGAGGTCCTACTGTACTGCGAATTAATTTCAACGTTTTCAAGTACTAAACATTTAAAATATAAATAAGCTTTGTATATCAACGTACTTGTGTCTGTGCTTGACAATCGGTTACTATAATTGCAATAACGAAAAATCATAGTTTCTCAAGGAAAACTAAATAATTTAAAAAAACATTAAAAATGTGCTACTTTAAATGATTCATGCTACACATCGATTATGATCATATTCTATGAACGTAAGACGATATTTCATTAAATACATAAAGCACACGTCCGCGGAAAGAAACCGCAAGAAACTGGCTATGTTATAGCATTGTACTCGCCCGAAAGTAAATCATGAGAGTAAGTCAAATCGAAATAAACGGATCGGCAAGATCCATCAAATACTTTTTTCCTAAACGACTTGCTTGGCATTTATTTTGACGTATTATGTTTTTTTCGATCGACAGATATAAACACATTTATCGTGCATGATCTTTCACATTTGTCTGCTTCTATTTTATATGTGATCGTGGAGGTGAATTAAGCGACGCATGAATTTCTGTGATTTAAATTTAATTTTTAAGACTTTCAACTTTTTCTTACACATATTGTAATAATAATGCTGGTACGTGAATCATCAATAATACTAATATTATTTTTATATATATATACATTATATTAATTTCGGTCTCTGAAAATATGTATGCATTTACCATTTTTTAAGCTAAATAAAAGTTGCATTTATTTTATTTTCCATAGAATTTCGATTCGATGGGAAATAGTTATTACAAAAATATATTTCGTGTTTTTTGCACGTTTGTACTTAAAACTGTTTAATACAGAAATTTAAATAAAACAAAATTTGAACAAATGAATAAGAAAATTAAACTACTCAATTTTTATTAACAGATCACATTAATTCAATGTATGTACGTTTTTATTACGAACATTGAATTTCATATATGTGAAAAGTATTGAATTATTTATTATTTCTAAAATATTGAATTGAGTCCTTTATTAAAACAATTTCATTATAAATTTCATTTTATTAACTAATTGGATTAAATCCTTTTTTAATTTATTCTACATGAAATGATAACATATTTTCAATCACATAAATTGTATTAATTACCTTCATACATCATTTTGAATTGAAAAGATTCTTCCCAAAGATCAATTTTTATTATTTCAAATTGTTAAAATCAAAAGGAATTTTACTCTTCTATAAGTAACATCAGTAGATATAACTGTTGTACATGTAACAACTAAAAACATCCGGGTTCTCATAAGCGGAGCACACCGATTGATCATCACGAAAGCGGAGCTCTGATTGCAACACGCCAACGATGATCGAGACATATTTATTTATGAGAATAACGGCGTGACACCGACATCAACAATGGGTTGCCACGCTTCACTCGGAAAAGTCTCTGTCGTAAAGCTGAAAAGATATTTATAAAACAACAAGAGTATGCCTAGTCGAACTCCCAGACGATGCCCTGGGAATAGATCGCAAAACCCACTTGCGCACTCGGTTTATTTCTAGACCCATGTTTAGATCTAGATCCGCGAGATTAAAAGTTCGGCTGACGTGATATGCGACACGAAGGCGTTGCCGATCTTGTAAATACTACAATAATATGTAACTTTCATCCTGTTTTTCTTTTTTTTTTATTCTTTTTCTCGATATATTTGCAGTATTCTTGTTCCTTTTGCGTCAGAAGTTTTGGATGACCTACACCGCGAATCGTGTTTTTATGTTGCAAGTTGCTACGATGTTTTAACATAAACATGTTACAATCTTGACAAATATGTGTATTTTGGTTCGATAAAAATTAATAATTTCATTCAGCATAGAAACTATTTAAGTGTGTTTGTGATTAAGTTTTATGCTTTAGATTTTAACCCTTTCCTTCCCACTGTAGCTTTAAAGCAACGTGTATTTTACACAGTATTCTTTATTTTTCAAATAAAAGTTGAACTTAAAATGTTTGTGCTCACTTTTATACGATTAATCAATCATACATCTATAGAAAAGATAAATTTTTCATTGAAAATATTGAATTTGTATAGGACTTTATAATAATCTTTTCATTTTTATTGAAAATAATTTGATATTGAAAGGGTTAATACATTTAAAGCAGTTATTGATAAATCATGCAAACAAACGCAACACATAATGACAAGAATATTGTTCTAAATGTAAAATAAAACACTTTATTAAAAGAGCAAATGCGAAGTGTGTTGATTAAACGTATACGGCGACAAGAGAAATCTGACATTTATTTACATTTTGAATTAAGCTCAAGTTTTCAAACAAATTGTACAATAGGTCGTGTTTCTTGACATGCATGTACTACACATTGTTTAAGTTTTCTTTTACCATACCTTCGAAATGGCAAAAATTATAATTTTAAATAGTGATCATCGTTCGTGAATGTCGGGGTGGTATGTGGAATTGTCGGACATTTGAAATTGAAATGTTTGGAAAATTAAATACTGCACGACAATGTAAAAATAACTTTTGTTTAGCCGATGCGGAGGTTGGGCTTACATAAAACCACCATTGGATAAAACGTACATGTAAATGTGTTTTTATTTTATTCTTTATCTTCTTCTCATAATTACTATGTTGTGTTTTCCAATCAAAGAATATTTTATATGTACATTCAAAATTTGATATTTCATTTCATATATTTATAAACAATTATAAAAGATTTCAATATACATATAAACAGAAAAAATATGTTCATTTTTTTTAACTAATGTTATCTCTATTTTTTGAAAGAAAATTTCGATAAGTGTTTCAATTAAAAAGAATTTCATTACTGATCAAATGAACAAATATTTCGACAAAACTTAAATCGTAGTATAATCAATTTTGATATTTTCGCAATCTTTGAGAATATTAGGATAAAGTGGTCCAATTTAACGTGGAGCGGCAGATGTTTTTGATAGTTGAATGTCTTGAATCTTCTTACAACGTCTCGACAAAGTGCGCAAGCGAGACGAAGCAAACGAAGAGACGGGAACTCGACAGATGGAGGGATAAATACGGATGAAGAGACAAGATAAAGATTCTGATAGTAGCAAGCGAAGAAAAAAATTGTAGATGAAACTACCATGTCGACTAAAAGTATCCATTACCAAAGCAGTTACAGCGACAGCTGTTACCTTAATAGGATGTTAATAGCCCTGCATTTGGTCGCGATATAAATCACCGCTTTTTCGTATGAATCGAATTATTCGCGATATCGCGATGATAACATACATATTTAAATACGTACATTTTTTAGCATAAACTTAATTTAAAGTATTCGGCACTTTTCAATTTCAGATTTATTACAACTTTCCGCAAATCTGATGCAATGTCGCTTATTTTTTTCGTCACATTATGTTAATAAGTAAATTAAGTTATTTGCTTAATGAAATAATATTGAATTTTTTAATTTGAAAATAGAAAAAACAATAATTTTACAGTCTTGACTATCAAGCTCTGAAAATTAATATAAATATTTGATTCATAACTGTTAAGGCATAATGTAAGTAATAATGATTTGTAAATAATTTTAATCAAGTACCTTACATTTATGTTTCGTGTTTGTGTTTTAAATGAAGGTCCTTGCATTTTGTTTCATTTATTTAACATATGTACCTTTGAAATAATTTAATTATATTATGAATTATTATCGTAACACATGTGCCAGTGTAACTCTAAAATTATTAAGAATCCCGCATTGTCTATTCTTCATACGATTTGATATTAATTCTGTTTTCTTAATCTCTATATAAATGAAGCAAATGCTTAGCATTTCGTATTTTCCGTATATAAAGCTTATCGTCTATTGCTTATTTCCTATCGCCTGTTCCTGTCACGATTGTGTCGTAGTAATGCCAATAAGGATTGGAATTTACACTGAATATACCGCATATATGCTCGATTCTAGATTATCTTTTATATTCAAAATTAAAAATAATCATTTATCATAGTACGTAAAGTCAATAATTCAGCTTCGCTTTTGTTTATCTGTGTTGAAAATAACGTAAATTCGTAATCTTAAGAGATTTAAACAAATGCAAAATGGAATTAAACAAAAATGAAAATGAAATAGCAAAAAGGAAAACATTGAAACACGGAAACATAATGTGAATAATCGTTCTGATTTTATCCAATTATACATACATTTCAGTCGCTAATTTACTCAATTAAAATAATTTTGTTTCGTAACTTCAGCAAATAAATTTCTACTTTTTTTAAAGTCATATCATGTTGCAACGTCAACTAAATGATTTCTCTTCGAGATTTTATTATCTAATAACATATTAAGTGAATAATTGATTTAGTCCATTTATTAAAATCTCATATTATGTTAATCCACATTTTGTACTTAATGATCGTCAATAATTAATATATACAAGCTGAAAGTTGTATCGATAGTGTTGGATATGAAACATAACGAGGAATGAGTACCATTACTTATTTTATACACATTCTCAGATGAAACTCTAATTAATTGTGCGAAATTATAAATAATTCCGAATAGTTTCCAGCAAATTGCTCGGTTAAACATAATATTTGCTGTTGACTTCGTATACAAAGTATCTATTTATAAGTTTCTATATACAGTGTAACTTTGACGACTGAAACTTTTGTAAAAGCAAATCCTAAGTTAAGCAGTTGTTGAACCATTTTAACAGATCATACTATACAATATATCACGAAATGATCACAGAAAATCAATACTAGCAAGAGTGATACAATCTTCAGTAATTCATCAGGATGCACGAATCAACCTGATTGTTTCAAATTAGAACCACGCTTAATATACACTTTCACAATATTTTATTTTCAAATTACATTAAATGAATTTTTTATACAAATTAATGATCATTATCGATGATTATATCGCGTACAATATAAAAAATTATAAAAACTATACTTTTAATTTCCAAGCAAAGCATTTGCATGAAAATTTCAACTGTTATGTCGAGTAGAATCATAAAAATGCACACGGTTGTGGAACACAATTTTCTAATATTTCATTGATTTCCTGTCGAATTATTAAAAATATTTGTTCTTACATACTGCACTCATGTAACTCAAATAAAACAATAAATAATAACAAAAATAGACATTTAATCATATTCATTTAACCAAATTATATTCAGTCAACATCTTTTAATTTAAATTTTTTATTAAACTACATGAATTATTGCAAAAACGTCCATTACTTAATTATACCGTAACAATAGTGTTTTAAAACGAGATATCGAAATATTTTGCTTGTTATATGTTAGAAAATACCGTCGTTTATCAACAAAGTAGCATATACAAGAATAAAAATTAACCGCTATTGACATTTTTTTTTAGTTTGTAAGATTTTTTTCTTGTTTCATTATTATTGTTATAAGTCCATAACGTTCTCAATGTCGTTTTCTCGAGGTCCTAAGTTTTCTCGAGATACTTGCTTTTCTTCGAGAGATGTTTTGCAAATAATTTGATTTTGACCTTAATTCGTGTAAATAATTCAACAGATGGTCAGCGAAGCGATGAACTCACGTCGGAAGTTTGTAGAAAATAAAGCGTTTGTCTACTCTCTCATTAAGATGAACCTGTAATTTGTTTAACAGTACCGAATTTATAAGCGTACAATTTCTACATTATCTTTAAACTTTGTTAAAAACAATTTATAACCGTTAAAATTATGGATTCAGGGAACGTCATTTTCAAAAATCTTTTTAGAGTAATTAGTTAATAATAAATTCAGTAATGAATACATGACTGAATAAGTTAATAATACATTAAGTAAATAATAAATTGAGTAATGATGCGATGTATGTTGTGTACTTACAAGTTTACCTACATTGTTCTTATGATCACATTACTTATGTAAAAAAAAGTATTTCACATATTTAACATTCATGAAGGAAACTCTGATGATGTAAAAACTTTATGTACTTAAGTAAATTAACTTTAAACAATTTTAAAATCTTACTTCTGTAATTTCTATTAAATTTTGATTCTTAAAACTCATTTACGCAACATCACGATTACAATTTTCTCACCGCAAAACCTGACGCGACTTCTTGATAAATAATAATTCCCTTTGCTGTACATTTCTGCTCCCCTTTCCCCACCTCTAAGCATGTTCAACCATCCCTGAAATATTCCAATATTCGATCATCCTCCTGTAAAGAAAAGCTCTACCTTTGTCCATGAGTTTACAACTTGGCCGGAGGGAAGTAAATCTGAAACCAGCCATAATCCCACGACCAAGTAACAAGAAAAGAAACAAGTACAAGCAAAAATCAAAGAAGAAAATCTTGCGCTTCATATCGCAGTTATCAAAAATTCGGAAGACTCAATTCTCGCAGCACGTTGAGATGTAGTAATTTATGTTAATATTTAGTATACGTTTAGCTCGCGCGTTAATCGTGATTGACGGTACTCGTCTTTACACCTGAGATACAAATAAAGCTTATTTTCTTGTAACTAAGTATGAATATAACGTCTAACCAGCGTCTTAAATACACCAAAACATTTTATTTTCACGCATAACTCTCTGCATCTTTTCTTCTAATTGAAGGACATAAACAAAGTTCAACAAATGCTTAGGTCAAAGTGACTTATTAAAAAAATGAATTTTACACATAAAACAATAACAAAGAAAAAGCGTACAGAAAAAGCGTAAAAATTGATTCGAAGTTGGAAATATAAATCTAAAATAATCGTGTGAAGATTAAACTGGAGATAGAAAATGTTGCAAAGAGAATGTATTTATTTGTAGTGAAAAACAACACGATTTACCAGATTATAGAAGGTAGTTGATTACTCTTCACGATGTTACTATGCCAGTCGGTTAGCAGCTTATTGTGATCAGCCATTAAGCTCTATAGGATAGTCTCAGTTGATACGTTTGAATGCGCCTTAATTATATGGACACGAGGTGCTCGGATGAACTGATTACGCAAAAGTCATGGAAAGTTTAAAGTAAAAGTGTTGTAACACTCGAAAATACAAGATTCTGTATTATCCGTTCGTTTTAATATTTTTAACGACTTATTTTTAGCAAGTACCTTGTAATTTTGTAACTTTCGTTAAATCCTGTACGCCAATTGATATGTATCCTTTAAACTTGATCATGTTATATAATTATTATTGTAGTATTGGCTTCGGCTTGATTTCTTTGTTTCGTCTGAATTTTGCACGCGAACTTTTTTAATTCTGCTATTTGAATTTTACACTGTGTGATCTTACTTTACAATACTTACTATTTAGAGAAATATGAAATAAAATATCAATTACACTAAAAAGAATACTACGTTGAATCAAGTAGATTTTACTTATAAGTTAAGTAGGAAATAGCGTCTAATACATTTGATAATATTTCTGGTTTGACAAAATCCATTATTTATTCTTCAATACACTCATAATTCTTCTTCAATTAAACTTGTATATACTTGAACTTATATATTAAAAAATATATTTAAAATATTTTAAATATATTTAAAATTAAATTAAATGTATATATATTGTTTACTTAAATCAAGTACAGAAACATTTTGAGAATATTAGAAAATATTTCCAATTATTTTATTTAATTATTTTTGTTCTATTTTCTTTCTTTTTCTTTTATTTAATGTCAACAATACACATGTGAATGAAAACTCACAACACTGCTTTTCACGTTTAGTTTTATTATATATGATGTTTGTAAACATTCATCTAATATTTATATATTTTAATCATTCATTTTATTTAAATACAATGATTATATTTGGGCTGAAAAATCACTGAAAAATAATTAAACATAATATTAAAGCCAATCGCCATGACCGGGAATCGAACCAAAGACCTCGCGAGTAGAAAGCTGCTACCTTATCCAACGCGCTACTGCTTCTGTAATGCTAACTTATTAATATTTTCAGCAGCTTTATTTGACGCAAACGGTAAAATATATTTTAACGCTCTTTTATTATAAAGAATAGTTATGATTGAAATTATGTAATTATTCTTTCAATTAATTTGGTAGAAGCTTGAAGCAAAATATATATTTATTGCAAATTCAAATATTATATCGAATTAGATAAAGTAAAAAATATACTTGATTCAAGTAAAACATACTCAGTTTTAAGCATATACAAGTCAAGTATATAATATACTCGGAATGAAACTATTTATTTTTTTGTGTAGATATTATAAGTAAAATAAATATTTTCATAATATATGTAACTACGTATTTTTTAATTTTATCAATTTTCAAAAAGAACTTGCAAAAATATATTGCATAAAAACTGCTTGTATAATTTTAATTAATTTTAATTACTAAAGAAATTAATTATTAAAAAAATAATTATATTTCAATTACGTTGAAATCAATAGTGTTTTATAAAACCCTTAGTATAAAAAGCATCATCAGTTGTCTTAATTTTTCACATCAGCTGATTTTCCGAAAAAACAATTTATATCCTACACGTTTTATTTCACTGAAACGTGTGATTAATGAAATAACGTCTTTTGAAAAAACAATAAATCTGTTGGGAAATGCTGGCGAGTTGGAAGAATTGTATAGCTCCTTATAAGAAACTCTAATAAAGTTTCAACTTGAACGAATATAAGTAAAATCTTATTCCACAGAAACAAGTGTATATTTATAAGAATATGCACTTTTTGACTAATAATCGAATTGATCTTATTTTAAGGATTTTAATTTATCCCAATAAAAAATTAGGTTCGATTATATGTACACACAGCTTTTTGCTTAATAAATACTTTGAGATATTTCAATATGTAGATCGTTACTAATCTCACATTTTATAAAATACATTCGAAAACTTGCACTGCAGGGATTGCAAAAAGATGTTCTGCAATATTTACACGAAATACACATAAAAAGTTTTGCGCGCTAAAGTCGTTTGAATGTTAAAACGGGTTATTCAAAAACTAGCGCACAAAATCTCGCAAACCACATGTAAGTGACAAAAAATGAATAATAAAAAGACATAAAAAATTGTACATAGAACAAAACTTGCAGAGCGAATTTGCATCAGTAGAAGTAATCAACTCGAAACGTTCAACGTGTTCAAAAAATATAAATCGCGTGTGCGCGCGAACAAAACGTATAAAGTATAATAAAAAATATATACATAAACGAGGAGTAGGTGCGACGTAAACAGAGAAACTTATTTTGTCGCTACGGAAATGCCGAAGTTTCAAATGTGGAGCGCATACAATCTGCAAGTAACTTTTTATACGCTGCTTCTTTTCCTCTATTCGCAAACTTCATCCTTCAAAAAGCCCGTACTCTTTTTTCCTCTCGAATTATTCTTTTTTTTCTATCTTAAATTTTTACTAGTTTTTTTACATCAACGTTTATGAATGACCCGGTACAAGTAAATGTGAGAATTACGCACACATAACTCATAATTGGTTCGTGGAGAAGTGTTGTTCCCAAAAAAACTGGACTTGGCACAGTAAACATGAAAAAGCTTCCAGGCATTAACTTTGTGTCTATTGATATAAGTTTGAAAGTTTTCAAAAGATTTATTTAGTTTTTTTTTGTTTCAGTAATTTTATTTACTTTTTATTTTATTTACTTTTATTTTAATTACTTTTTTTGTAATTAGAAACATTATTGTTTCATTATTAATCGACATAATATTTTTTATTGAAAATATGACTGTATGATGTTTAATTTAATTTAATTAAATTAAATTAATTTATTTATATCGACGTTCCTATGGAAAACTATTACATTTCAGAATATTGTCGAAAAGTATGACATTTCAAAATATTGTCGAAAACTAAGACATCTGAGAATATTGTCGAAAACTATGATATTTCAGAATATCCCTAAAAGCAA
>JABFPJ010002257.1:0-20489 GCA_022817425.1 Gryon sp. ZL-2020
AAATTGAGTTCTGTAAAGCGCATTTTCGTCGCATCGACGCCGCTTTTCAGAATAAGTTAAAAAAAACCGAGAATCTGATTGATAATGAACATCTTGGCAGGCCTGAAAACCGCTATTTCATGTAAAAGAATAAGAGAAGTAGTGTCTCGCTTTGTACTTGGCGCGAGACACTACCGTGTCTCTTGATATATATAATATTCAAATATACATTTAATAAATACAGAAATTTAATACAAAATCAATTGAAATAATAATTTTGTATATATCAATTTAATCAAGTTTTTATTTGTGATATAAGTTAATTTCAGTGTTTCTTTAAAGATTTTGGTTGAATGTGTAGTTTTAATTCTCAGCAAAATAAAGAATGTGGCATAAAATTGAAACTGACGATGAAAGATGGTGAAAAAAGTTTGTGTATTAATCATGCATAGTCGGAAAATGTTAAACTTCTTGTGATCCGACAAAATGAATAAAGCCGGCGAAAATTCTATTAAGAAAGCACCCACTTTCGTAACTTTATCCACTGTTTAAATCAGAATCAGGCCAGCAATTCAAACTTGATAAATATTTTCAGCCAACTTTCTTATTTTTATAGTCCGGTGAAACTTTAATTGAAGCACAGCATTATGCTTTTCAAGCTCGTATATATACGTAGATAAATTATGATTAACAAGCATTTTGTATGCATATGGCTGGGAAAGGTATCATAATAAAAATAAATTGAGCAAACAATTTCGTCATAAACATTATCGCTATTCTCGTTCAAATTAAAAAGAATATGATATTAATATGTTGGAAATGATAAAATAATTTGAAAATATATTGTCTGGAATTTGTAACATTAATAAGATGTAATTTTTGAAGATGAGTAAAAATTATGGCAACGAGATAAAAGTAACTCAACTAAATAAATGGTCTCGCAGTAGTATAAGATGTGTACGGTCCGTCGAGTTATCTGCTTCAATGGGGATATACATTTTTTTGAAAATAATTATTTTATTTGAACTATCTTAAAATATGGTTATAAAATTGATCTAGAAAAAAAAGAAAATTCACTTTGCATATTTCAACGTATTTTGTTCATAAACAAAAATTCCGAATTTAATCGCATATCAATAAGGATTTTAATTTAATTATCTTTGTAAAAATCCGTTCTTTTTTTTAACACTTCAAAGTAGTATGTAGTTGGGTAAAGAAAATTTGATCCGATTGCAGACACTTTATTTTTCATTCGTAAATATGTTAAAAGTGAGAAAGCTCCGGATATAGTCCACGAATTGGGAATCGATATGGAAACTCGAAATGGTGTTTATTTTAGGAAATACTTGCCAATATACAAATTGATTAATGCCAAATGAGTTTTTCTAATATGATATCTACAAAATTATATCAAACGCTTGATATAATTCGATATAATTAATAACCATAAATAACTTTGCCTCCAAAAAAGTTACACATTTTCAATATTTTTTTTCTGATCAAAGTCGTTTTCGCAGATCGATTTTTAAACAAATCCATTTCCAACATATGCGATGAATTTTTCATTTCACCATCGTGCAAAAAAATCTTTCCAATTTTTTTATGTCTTTCTTTCATTCTTTCATGTCGAGTATAAAAATATTTCCACAAAAGGAATATTGACTGGATTTGAAATGAGAGTAGCTTAAGATGTAGAAAAGGCGATAAAAAGAATAAACCCGCGAAAGGAAAGTTACGATGAAAAAGGATGCAAAGTTACGACGACAGACGCGGGGATAGAAAACACTCGTGTGAGACAAAGCCGTGAGTGTAAAGCTCGAAAATGAACAGAAAAGTGATGGAGGAAAAAAACACACACACACACATACAAAAAAAGAAGAACCCAAGCTGAAGGCAAAGGGGAACACAATGTCTCGCTGGGAAATCCTCAGGGCGTATACCGAGCATGCATGATGAATGAAAGAAATAGCAGAAACGCTATAAAATGTCAGCGATATGCAAAAGGCAAAAAACGAAAAATTAAAACGCACTTCTTCGCTCGCATTGAAGAATGATCAAATTGGCAAAGAATAATAAGCGCGGCAGAATATTATATTCAAGGAATACATTACTTTGGTTTAATATACAATTTTAAAAGAAAATTTTTTTTTCTTTCTATTACTTTTTTATAGAATTTCACAATTTTAATAAATAATAAAGTAAATATGTAAAATATTTTAAATACATTTCTGCAAACAGATATAGAATTTAATTAATTGTACTTAATGTTTTATCATTATTACATTATAATTACTTTCATATAATTATAAGCATAATTAGCTAGATTTGTAATTTGTTTCAATGAACGATTTGTCATTGATAATGTTTCTTTAATTCTACGCAACTATTTATAGTTTGCGTCATTATGTACCATTGATCATAAGTAATTGATCTAATACATAATTTATTTTACCATTTTTCATTAACGAAATGCTATAAATTTGTACTGAAGGTATAAATAATAAAAAGTGTGAAAAATAATGTCGCTAGTTAACATAAAGCAACGCATTATAATGTATTCTGTTAAGTTCTAATAAAGCCATTATAATTAATGCATATAAACTGTCGTTCACGCGTAAATATACGAGCAAATAATTGTTACAAACGTAATTAATTGCATATATTATTTTTGATCTTTATCTCAACGAATTGCGACCGTGAGTTGCAATTTAACATATTCACAGTGAAATAAAATAAGACATTTTTACAAATGACAAACGAAAATTCAAATTAAAATTAGAACAGTAAATTATATAATAAATTGTGTACATTTAGGATAAAATACATTTTTTTCATCTGATGTTTCAATAAATATTTCTTCTCGTATTTTTATAATAACAAACATCGATAAAAGTAAAGCAAACTTTAGAATTAAAAATTTATTTATTGAAAAATTGTGCTTTTGTGAAAGGGATTAAAAAGTGCAATTTTCATGCTGGTTTATGCGTTAATTGTATATTTCCATACTCTAAGCACAGATGATCATTTTGATCGGATCTTACGTTCGAATAGTTAGAGCGTGCTTATATCTTTAATCTCAGTAATCGACCCTTCGAGCTGCTCTTCTAGCATACAATGCAGCCCTCGAACTTATTTTTTTCCTTTCTTTGACAAACTTCCTCTACCCTCGAGGATCCGCGCAAGTCTATGCTGGTTAAAAATATACTTCAACATCAAATGAACTTCTATCCAAGGGGGTTTCTTTTAATTATAATTGCTGCCTTTTTTATTGATTTTTTGCGCTCACTTTTCGAAATAGATTTAGAAAAATAGAGAATTTCTAAAACAGAATATAATTTCAAAAAATTATATCTCAAATTCAAATTCAAATTCAAATTATGTTACTTTTAAAATAAATGAGATGACAAATGAGCATTGAAAGAAAAGAAAAATTCAAAATCGAAAAAATATGAAATACATTTTCACGCGGAAGAAGAATCATAAGATGGGAGATGAGAGGGAGAAAGATCGGATCTTTTAGCGGTCCAGGTTGCCAGGCAACGAGATGTACCGCTGCTTGCGACCCTCCGAAGATGTCACGCAGCCAAAGTGCACGCACGACGATAGCAGGGACGAACTTTTGACCTTTCAAGAAGGATATTCCCCGAGCTGTTTAATATGGAGTTGGAACAAATTTAAAGTGCTCAACAGCGTCGACTCGGATTGCGCGCCTACTGGTGCTTCAAACTAATGTACAAGCATTGCACGATCCAAATATGACATTGTGCAACTTTTGCTGATTTCCTAATAAAACAAGTAAAACATGCAGTGACAAAATATATATGCGATAAAATATTTTATGTTCAAAAATTTCCTTGGAAATTGCTTCTCCAAAAATTGCAATAATTCTGTACAAAATTGACCAGATGTAAGAAATCTTTAGTATTCCCTAAATACTTAAAAAATAAAAATAAAAATGTTTAGTGATATTCTGAAACCATCCACTAGTAAGATATTCTTGAAAAAAACATAAAAGTGGTAAACAAATTTCTAGAAAATTCTTTAGATACAAAAATACCCTAAATTCTTTAAAATACCTTATAAATTGGGAATCGAAAGTGTTTGCGAATAGCCGGAAGAACGCAATGAAGTGTGAACGGCTGAAGTTGACGCAGCGTCAAAGCAAATAGTGAGATAATTCGTTATTCAGGTCAAAATATAGTTCGCTCGAGCGACCTGGATGATTAGAGGTGGCTCGTGTTTCCAGCGACAATTCTGCATTCCTGACCTCCCTCGAAATTCCGCAATATGGTGAGCATATAAGTAAAGCAGTGACAGAGAAGAAGACATAAAATACAACAACTCTAAAATAGTAAAGATCTATCCAGATAACAAAACCAAGTTTCTAGATCATAAAAATCGGACTATACACAAAGGAAAAAGTATAGTTGAATTTGGAGATAATACAATGTTATATTTAATTGAATGAGACTTTATATTCATTTTAACCATAAAACTGAAAATGTATTATAAAAATGGTCTACGTATAGCCAGAACTTTGCTTGTGTTAACTATAAAAAGTAACTGGAGACAAATCTTACCAGAAATGTGTCTAAGTTTAGATAGTAAACATAAGTATCTAAATAATACAAACAGGTGCCAAGATAGTCAAAACAACTATCCAGATAGTTAATTTGACTGTTTTACTATTGGAAAAAGACAAGCCATATGGCGCAATGCACGTACAACACACAAACAATGCTGGAATGCGCGAGAACGACAGTAAATTGTGGCTTAGGAGTTGCTAGGCGACGGAAGCTTGAAGCTGTCGCGCGCTTCTTCTTGGTCTCTCTTTCGTCAGGCGCATCGCATCCCTTAGTAGTGGTCGCCGGAGATACGAGAAAGAGAAAGAAAAAAAGCTTGTGCTCCTTCTCTCTCACCTCTCGTCGATCAGATCCTCGAACTTTCCCTCGTTGTTGATCCCACTCTTCGACGTCTGTTCTCTCGTCCTTCGCTTCAACTTGCTCGTGGACGATATCAACTGAAATTCCACGCCCCGTTTTGCACTTTGGATCAATGTACTCCCGTGAAATCCATTCGCCATGGATGCACGCTACAGCGAGTAACCAAACGAAAAATTCAAACCATTTGATTGACGACATAACTAATCAATCCTGGTTGCAACTGCATTTTCATAGTCAACTTTGATGCAATTTTTACAAAAAAAAGAGTAAAAACTTATGTAGAAGATATATAGAAAATTGCATTATATTGGACGTTGTAGACAATCATAAATTCATAATTTAATGAACATTTTCCTAACGAAATTTCTGAATCCGGGAACAGTTTGACGTCAGTATAAATGGAAAATACATTTGAACAATAAAACAAGAAGCAATGAAGTATGTTCTTGGAAGAGTTATCTAACAATCGGATTAATGTAATTCGTAGAAATTGTTCAGATGAAAATGTTTATTTAAAAAGCTGTTATATCGATTTTTATTTATATATGTAATAATTGTAGATTTTTTATTATTCTTGTCCTATTTAGTTTTATTTGAAATTTGCTTCGTTTTGCTTTTTTCATTATAAATAAAGTCCTAATTTTGGCAAAACGAAACAAATTTCAAATATCTATGTAATAGTTAACATTGTAATTATTTTACAAAATCTTTATAAAACATAACATTGTATAATAATCATAAACAATTAAATTTATATGAATTCACCAAACTAAAGAATGATTACTTTCCGCAGATCAAAAACCGCTTCATCAACAACATTTTTAAAAAAACTGTTTTTACACTTAATGTTCAATGAAAGTCTGTTAAACTTGCAAAAAAGAAATCGATCGACAAAGCCAAAAGCAATCTAATCGACAAAAATGTTCAATTGAGACACTAGCCGAGATAAAATCGAGCGACCGCATGTAGTTGATCATTAATTAAGCTCTAATTTCAAAGACCAGAAACTCGATGTACATTGAAAATCAATGGCACTTAAACCAGTGCTTCACAAAGCAGCAGGATAACCATTTCTACTCACTCCTTTTTTATCTCCTTTTAAACTCTTTTTTTTCCTCACTTTTAAACACAGGAAGTAAAGATAATCATCATTACCCCTTGGAAATTGGAAAAGTAAATATTGATTCGCTATTTGAGAATCTTAGTTGAAATTAATCCTTAATTTTCAAAGAGGGATATCGTATCCTTTGACCAAAATCTACGGGTCTGAGGCTATGAAAAGATGTAAAAAAATGTCGAACAGAAAGGGTATGCAATACATATGTACGAGAAAGAGGGAAAAAGAATCCGGGAATTGTGAACAGGTTAGAGAGGAGCATTGGGTGACAGATGGATGGGATGAGCAGGTGCGTCGGACAAAGAGTTTGGAGAATCCTTCTCGCCGCCCCCCCCCCCCTCTTGTCTTTCCCGTCTGCTGGTCAGGTCTTATTGCCACTTTAACACTTCCCTTTCGTGCGGGTAAAACGTGCCCGTTGGACGAAGTCCCGTCTCCAGTCAACATAATCGGATCAGCCGTGTGGTCAAATGATACGGGATGTAAATGCAATTAAGAGAATGTTTAGAGCTTACAATATACATATATATAATTTGGATGGGGATTTGGAGTTAAACTTTCGATAAGCGTTTGTGGAATTAAATGCGCGAGATCAAAGCTGGCTTGTTTGAGGGGAACGGCATCAGTGTTTTCCAGTTAAACGGAGCTTCAGGTCTTTGCCAAGGTTCTAATCATTTGAGCTTTAGATAAGCTTTGGTGATATGCTTTTTTAATTAATATTATAGTCTTTTTTATACAGATAAATAACGTCAAAGCTAACAATGATTCATTGGAAAAGTTAATATAAAACATGATTCTGGATTTTTATCAGGAAAAATTTGCTGGATGAGAAAAAGTTTTCACTTTAATAGTTTGATAACATTGAATAAAATGGGAAATAGACATAATGGTGTAGACAAGATTTGTGAAATTGTACTTTTAGTTTTAATTATGCACTTTCATGTTAGAAAAGTACGACATAATGGTCCTATATCTATATATACTTTGGAAAGAAGACAAATCGTCGTGAAAAAGAGTAATGTAAGGGAATGAAAGGGAAAGAGAAGATGAGTCCGAGACAATTCTTTTTTCGAGGCAGAAAACGTAGCGCTGTCTCGCATAGTCGAGCGATTCTTCGGAATCCAATGTAATCGCGTTGCAAAAGATAGGAGAGACAACCACTGAAAGCCCAGCGACGACACGTATGTACGATATATACGAAGCAATATCTACACGGCAACATTTTTCACGAGCTACTTCGTCTGATCCTGCAATCAGGACAAGATGGCAGACATCTGCTGGCCATCTGCCAAACCCTCTTTGGAGCAAAATGGGCAAGGTGCATTCCGTCGAATTCACGAGAATGAGAAAATGAGAAGAAGAAAAGACGAGAAAACGAAGAAGATAAAAAAAAGTGAGGAAGGAAAAAGTGAAGTTGAGTTTCGGTCAAACCAAGTGAAATGTTATAAAACTGAAATAAAGAGACACTGACAGTTTATCGAAAGGCAATTAATTGGTCGGATCATATATGAGAGTGGCGTTTGATCGACGATGAGACATTCGATACAGTAATTTGTTCGCAGAAATGAGATGTTTCAAATATATTCATTAAGCTGTTTAATCAATATGGCATAATTATTCGCTTATTGAAGCATTTCTTTTTGTTCGTAAAATGTTTTAATATGAAATAAAGAGTTTGGTTTTTTTCGATGAATCGATTTTAATTTTACGATTAAATGAAAACGGATATCGTAAAATTAACGAAGTGAAAAAGTTGAAACATGATAAAAATACTGCGAATAAAAGACATTAAAAGTTGGACTGCTATAAATTACGTTAATTAATTCAAATAAAGTAAAAATTATTAACACATTTTTTACCAAGTCAAGTAAATATTTAAAACAGAAATTGAATACTGACTTGAATTGTAAAATTTACATTTTCTTCTTTAATCGAGAGTAAAAATAAAAGTTAATAAATAAATCTCTACATTATTAAAATGTTGATTTGATTAATTAATCAAAGTAAATTATTTCAATGGCCGAAATTTTGTAACAAAATTAAAGCGATTTGACGATGCTTATATGCATAAATTTAATCGCACAATTCATAATAAATACAACGGCGTCCTTTATCAAGCACGCGAATAATAAATATCGAAGTCTCTTGAAGCTGCCAAACTTAGCCTCTTTATCATCGTCAAAAGTTAATAAATCTGTTCGTTCACTTTCATATACACATACACGAGCCCAGTTAACTTGATTTTATTTAGTTTCACATGTCTTTCATCGTGTGTATACTTTCGCCAAAGCGAAATGCTTCGTGCGCAAAACTTGATTGCATTATGGGCCATTATATGGTCAATTCGCATTACACCTGGTTTGCGGCTGAGATTTCGCACCTGGCACAGCTGAAATTGTTTTCAGTCTATATAATTTATAATTAAAAAAAAATTAAAATTGAAAAATAATGCAGAGACAAAGTTGATATTTAAATTACGTAAAAATATCATCAAACCCCTTATTTTTGTATGCAAAACGTACAATAATTTTGCAACTTTTATTTTATTTATTCTTTTTGTTATTGAAAGTGAATTCATCATTGCTGCCTTTTTTTACTGCGATCAAGAAGCCAAACGATTTGCATAATCAAGCTTGTCAATGAATATGCGCACGAAATAAATGCACTCCTTGGAATCGAGGCTCTGAGGCCTTTTTTCTCGAACTTATCTGAATCGTTGCCAATGATTCACTTGTTGCTTCAGCATAAACAGTGAATAGCGACAAAATAAATATAAAATAAAAAAAAAGAGAAAGGAATATGTCTTTCGTTTTGATATTCCAGCATTTAATGGCCGAAGAAAAACAAAGTGAATCATGTGTTCGTAATTTGAACGTAGAAATAATCCGCGACATATGAATAATGCATAAAAAACGTTATTGATCGTATCATGATATAAAGTACGGTTCATGCAATTACTGACGTAATTAAACGTCGCAAAATGTGTGGTTTGATGTTATTTTGATAGGGGAAAATGAAATTTGACATGTATTATTTATGTATGACGAAAAAAGAATCCTTTTTAACTTTCATTTATGTCATTCTTTTTTAACTCTTAACTGCGCCGAAGATATTTTAATTTCAAGATTGATTTAAAAGAGAACAAAAAAATTGTATTTAAACCATAAAAATGTAAAAGATAGAACGCAAAAATTTGCACAATTTGTGAATAAATTTTTGCTGAATGCAATATTATAGAAGAAGCGCCGCGAGTCGTCCTTGGAAGGAATTTTAGTAATTTAACAAAACGATAAAGAGCGATAGCGAAGGTCGAAGAATATATTCGGTGTTCAGTCATCGTTGGCTGGCGACATCATGTCGAGCGGCACAAATACCGTTGTGTCGAGGCCCGCGTTTGTCACAGACAGACTGGATGCAAGAGCATGCAAAACATAAGAGAAGAGAGCTTGCGTTCCAAATCGATGACTGCGTTGATAATAAAGTTAGTCACTAAAACGTTCGAGGGTACTTTTTTAGGTTTTTCATTTAGCACGTAAAATACAGAACATTTTTCATTTTGGATAGATCTTCGCTTACAATTTAAAATTATATTTATATTATCTAAAATGTATAAGAAAATATTAATATTAGTTTAAAGCTAACCAAAATATTATATTTTGGCAGGTTCTGAAAAAAAAATTATGAAAAATATACATTTTAGCGATAATATGAGGAATTTTTAAACAACGCCATCTGTAATACAAAAATCTGTCATCAAATAAGTCAACAAATATCTTCAATGATGGAAAAATTTTTTGATTTACAAGAAAATCAAGAAATATTCATTTTAATGTTGTTTATTTATCAAGTTTTAAACAGCGCCACTATCTACATAAAAAGTAAACCTAAATTTAAAATTCTGATACATTTTAAGAACAAAACGAGTATTTTTTTTTAGTATAATTATTTCCTTCGGAATAATCGTTTAAAACACGGTGATGGAAGAAAATATATTCCTAAATATTTGAAAAAATGTATGTATGTATATATGCACATATATTTTCGGCAAAAATTTATATACATATTTTTTTAATATATATTCATTATATATGTATTACATTAATACATATAATTGAAATATTTTTTCAAATGTATTCTCTCCGCAAATAATGATATGATTTGGCATACATTTTGATATATTTTTTTCCACACAGATGAATTTGCTTCTTCTATCGATTAACTCATATATAATTATAACGCAATCGCTATTTAATGGAGCCATTGGAATAGTCTGTGTCAAAAGTTAACAAACTGCGACATTAAGAGAGCATCATCTACATAGACAACATCGAAGCTAATAAATGAGTGGATTAAATCTTGGTCCTTCAGATAATTAGAGTTAATTTCGAGACGAAGCGTTAGCTTGTTATTAGCATTACCATTTGGCCCCGGTCGATACTATCGGTTTTGGAATAACTTCTTGCAGTTTGCAAACTAAAATCATTCCGAGAGAACTGACATGCAAAGTTGTCAGCCCGACCTTTCAGTTTACTTTATCCTTGTCTCTTGTATTTACTCTGTCATTAAACTTATCTTCTGAAAAGTACGCTTTTGGTCGATGAAATAAAGTAACAACGGTTTACTAATTTGCCACAAAGTTATCGTCAGAGTTAATTTAACATGTCTTAGAGAATTTCATTAACTTTTCGGGCGAATAATAATGATTTTCGACAAAAAGATTAATCATAAAAATAAAATTATCACATTGAATAATTTTAATAATTTAAATTCTTATGTTTTAATTTCAGGAATTTTTTGAAATGATGAATTTATCGCATGAAATTTATCAAGGGTACAACTGTTAGCGTTCTATAAATCACGATCGTAAAAAAGTGGAGCTTTTTCTCTCTTGTGTTAGAAGTCAGAGTGGAAAATCGCCAACGAGAAAGCCGGAAGCAAATCCCAGGTGCTTTTTATGTACGTACAACGCGACGCGACATGTTCTTTTCAAACCGGGGCTCGATCAATTCCATTTAATACTTTACTTTCGGGCTTGAATTGGTACAAAGCGATTTAACGCTTTTGTATTAGTCGCATTTTTCGAAGATTGAAATACAAAATCTTAGTATTAGTTTTTGAAATCCTTGACATTTATGTAATTTTAAACATTTACTGATTAGATGTATATCAAAATCTTTTTTGCTTTTTAACTAAGAAACTAAACAAAGAGTCCATTTATTTATTAAAGGCGATGATTTTACTTTGGTTGACTGAAGCGAATTTTCTCGTTACGAGAATTTCTCGTGGTGTCAGAAGTTAACGACGTTTCGAAGAATAAATGAGATTTGCGAGACATGCAACAGTTGTCCATGAACGTAGGAATGTTCATTTGTTTTGTCTCACTCACTCGTACATTTTTTTTTCGTTGAACTCAGCAAGTGCGATGAGAAAATGCTGTGTGAGCAGTGACGTCTAATGCGTTACAAGTTTGACCAATCCTCTTGACGTATCTATCTCGCTTCCACTTTTTTCCTAACATGCTTCATTACTTAAAATTTAAATCCATAAGAACCGCTAATGGAATGTAAATATTTGTCTACACGCGAAGATAATTCAGCACGTGCAATCGAATTAAATTTTATACATTAATATTTTTTAACAGTTTTACAAATTTTAATGTTTTTCTAATCTCTTAATGTAAATTTTCTTTTTTCTATGTATACAATTCAGTAACTTTTTTCAATATTCAATATTATATTAAGTTTGAGAATATTAAAAAAATATCAATCTCATTTGATTACAATTGAAGAATGTAATTTTTTTAATAGCGCCCTAGAATTAAATTAATTACTCACCACTTTTAAGTACGAAACCAAATCAGTACAGCATCAGCTTCTGCCTGAAAATAGAAAACAGAAAACTAAAAAATGCTGACCACTACAATCTTTAATCTACCACAACTTGTTTATGCTAATTCCTACTTTAATCCTCTATTACCCAACAAAACTACATTCTTTTTTATCACCAGATATATAAGACATATAAAATAACTTGAATCACTAAAAAAAAACCAGCCATGAAAGGTGTCAAACATAAAAAGCATATCTTGACAAATAGTATCGTCGAAACTTGTATCGTTCGTTTTATTGATTATCATTTAAATGAAATTCGCAAATTCCGTCATAGACATCTTATAGTCAAAGAATCATCTTAATATCCACAACAGTTATATGGAGAATCCGAGAATTTTTGCTATTGGGAATCGAAAGGAATGAAAGGTAGATAGTGAGAAAGGAAGACGGCCAGTCAGGCGACAGAGTACTCTTCGTGGTGTAAAGGTTTCGGGATGCGCACGGGTGTTGTCGGGGATGGGGGGAAGGTAAGCGCGAGTGAAGCGCGAGGGGGAGGGAAAGAGGATTTTCTCATTTGTCGGTTCGGTCGACTGGCCTGGTAAGTATCTAGCTCGACTGGCTCGGGCTGGCAAACGACTGCACGTGTCTGTCTACCACTTGCTTAACGAGTACGAGAGAGTTGAACTGTTGTTGTGTGTTGGTGTGTGCATTGCGCATGTGTGAGTGCATAACACGGCAGACGCGCGGCGCCACGAGGAATCCCCACGCACCTTTAAATAGCTAGAGAGAAGAGACGCTTTATTCGACTTAAGGCCGAACACGCTTGCGTAAGTAGCCACAGCCCCGGTTCAAAAGTTCGCAATTACGAGAGCTGTTGGATAAAGGTGCGCGCGCTGATATCACTCGCTGATGCTTCATTAATTATAATAGAAACTTACTAGACTTGTAATTATTATATAAGTATTGGTACTATTTTTTCGCACATTTTTTCCGAGCTAAGTTATTTATACGAATGTATTAAGATTCATTTTACAATATTTTATAATAGTGACAAGTAATGTAAAAGTGAAACATATTTAAATATATAATGTTTGAGCTTTTAATAATGTGATAAAGTCTTCTGCGTTTGTAGTAAAAAATTGAGAAGTATCAAACATCAAATATTCAAGAGCTTTAGTGTCAATTGAAGTTTGAATTTGTGGTATAAATACAAAAGCCAACCGAGCAAAAAAATAACTTTTCTTCGATATTTTAAACAATAATCAACTATTATTCTTATGCTTCTTATTCCAAGCAAGAAGATTTTCAATATTCACATCTCACAGTTCTCAGGGAATTAATTCTATACTTTTCAGCCTGCTGTATTGTATTATGAATAATGAAGTTCTAATAAGAATAATAAGAAAATCTGAAATGAATGTACAAGTTATTCTTTTGTAAGCTTACGTTTCTTATTATCTCAAAAAGTTTTTAATTAATTAGCACTTAAACTCAATCTCATTTAATGCAATACTAACAAATAATCAGACTGGATGATATTTGATTGAACTGAAATGTAATTAATTTGCAAATTTAAATAAACATCAGAATTTAATTTTAAGAAGATAATAAACAGTTTTTATTTCCTATCTCGTATTTCATTTTGTTCTTATACCCAAAATGTCTGTACTGCAATTTTATGTTGTTGGTTCAGTAGTTGATTTTTGTTCTGAACGTAAATATTATGCTGAAATTATTATACGTGAAAAAAGCGGGCGTTGCATGTTCATAATCGGCCAATTCCAACCCCGAGAGACGTAATAATAAATAATTGACACGAGTCATTTTGCAATTTAATGCGCTACTTGTTTGACCGGCCTATATTTATTGTCACAATAGAATGCCACCGTTAAATATAAATGACGATGATTTGCATTTTGAAATGCATTAAAAAATCGACGGACACATTATTTCCCCCCCCCCCAAAAATTATCACACGACGTTTGGCAATGTTCTTTTAAAAGTCAAAAATATTACCGAGAAGCAACCTCATCATTAGTGTTGAAATTTAATAAACGAGATGCAGATTTGTATAACCGATTATATTTATAAATGAGAGAACGAATGATAAAAAAAGAAGTATAATCAACATATAATTTAATATGTCGTCAGTAATAATGTATTTGTTGTTATTTTTATTTTATAAGTGACAATTTTTATGTTTTTAAAATAAAGGTGTTGATGGAGGAAATCCTACTTAATAAGCGCTTGATAATAATTGGATTTTTATTTTTAGAAACTTGACTTTTGAAACCTCAAGTGTTATACGAGCGAGTGTCGGATTCTAGGAAAAGGATGATTCGTAACTAAGTGTCTAACTGCGTAATATACTTGGATATTTTAACAAACAGGTAGATGTGTAAATTTATCATTCTTTAAATACATTTTTCATCGTGACACCAAGTTTTTGAGTTAGATGAATATATGCATATCTGATTATGAAGTTAAAATATTTTTCTTACGATATTTCGTTCAATTTATCTAATGAACATTGTAAACATTTCAACATCTTTTAAATTCTATTTTCCCAACAGAAAAACACATTTTATACATTTTTTAAACAGCGCCATTTACGATTAAAAAAATTAAAAATAACATAAAATTGCGGTTTTTCATTGAATACATTTTGTTCAATTTATGTATTGATTATTGTAAGCATTTCAAGATTATTCATTGAAAACTTCATAACATTATTTTGACATAGCAAAAATCAAAATGAAATTTTGAAAATAAATATATCTTGAATTAAATTCAATGATATTTTCTCTTGCTCCAAACAAATTTTTATCCCGGATAATGTATGTACTTGATGTATTCATTTCTTGCTTAGCATTAACTCGGAGTCAGATCATATCATAAGGATGTAAGCTTTGTAACTCTATTAGAAGTGCTTATATTCATACGATTATGCATATCCATCCCAGCATGACGACACTCGCAATTATTAATCAATATCTATATACCTATATATCAGTCATAGGAAACGCATCGATTTGAACTTGCAATGAATCATGCAGAGACATCATGATTAGTGTGTGAAAATGAAGTCACGTACTTTCAATCTTGCGTATCGAATTTCATTTTTTATTGTGATTATACGTTTGATTGATTAAGTACAAAAGTATGTCTTTTCAATTCCATTAAAATTTCAGTTGTTAATAGTTTTGCTTTGCTTACAAATTGAAATTGCTTCTACGATAAAAAATCATATAATCGAAAAAGGAAATTAATTGACTTAAATTTTTATGTAGCAAAGTTGATTTTGTCATTTTTCATTCCTATTCATTTTTCTAAAGTGTAAATTAAAATTTTAAATTAAATTTAAATTAAAAAAAGTCTATATTATTTTAGTCTCGAAACAAGGTGTTGTATGTGTTATTTGAGAATGCCTAGGCACGCCCTTCATTGCACCTTTAGTGTAACGCTCACGCATATATAAGTATATTTATTGAATAAAGTGAAAGAATAGAAACATTAAATAATGCGGTATTCCCCGTTTAATTGACTCAAATTGAACGACCTTATTTTTAATTATGCACACATTTCTCGATTAACAAAAAACAAAAAAATCAATGAAATTCAACAATTATTCAATATACATATTTTTATGCAACTCGGGAGCGGACAAAAGTGGAACTAACCATGTCCTCGGACGGTAAAAATGATCTCGGGCTACGCCCTCGAAAATTTTACCGTCCTAGGACAATAAGTTCCACTTTATTGTCCGGTCCCTCGGTCTATAAAATAGGATACCAGCCTCGGGCGCAGAGGCGCCCTCAACAGTAATATACTATTATTGAATTACATTTTTTCAGTTCAAATTTCATGAAACATGATTTCATATATTATTCGGATATTTTTTTTGCTATTTTTGTAAATAAAAAAGAGCTCTAAAAAATGTATAAAATTCTAATCTTATTAATTCAAATGTCCATCGAAAAATCATTTTGTGTTCGAGCACAGATTATTTTCATTCATATGTAATATTTATTAATCAAATAATATTCGAACTATTTTTACAAAATAAAAGTACATTTGAAAATTGACGGATTTTATTTTGAAATGATCATTCTCGCTCGAATGCTGGCGCAAAATGTTACACTTCACAGTTACGTATTCGCATAAAGTTACTTACAAAATTGACTATAAAAATATTTATGAACTTTTCTTTTGTCGTTTGGCGAAAAGAATGCTTGGCTGGAAGTTTACGACGAGACACAACCAAGCTCCAGAATTTTAGCAAAGGCGAAAAACGCCAATCTGAATGCACGACGAAAGATGAACTTGCGCTGTGTTTGATGTGAGATCCGCGCGAGAATAAACTCATTCCAACGTCGGAGCATTTCTGTGTATAAAAGAGAGACGAAAAAGAAAGAATATGAAAAACCAGAAATAATAAAAAAAAGAAAGTGTATATTTATATAAAAAAAGAAAGAATAAGTGAGAGTGAAAATTAAGTGACATTGTATCTTGCATATAACATCAATTAATTTTTTAAAATAATATTAATATAATAATTAAAATTAAAATTAAGTTAAAAAATTAAATACAATATTATAATATTTATATAATAATATATAATGAAAAAAAAATAGATAATCCAGTTTAATATTCCAATAGTTAAAGTGATTATTTAAAGAGTAAAATTGACTACATTTTTTATGTAGTAAATCTGGTAAAAGAATAAATAAAAAAAAATGTTATTCTTGAGTTAAAAAAGACCAATAAACAATTTAGGGGAATCTGTTTCTTTTCAGCAACTACGAAGCGCTGGGAAATGGGTATTCCCTTTCGTGAAACTGTCTATTTTGAAAGAACCTGCGAGCCAGAAATAGAGAACAACTGCCTCCAATATTCTCATTCTCTCCGTAACACTTTGCAAAGCACCTAAGGCTTCGTTCACAATTATCTATTTCATTCACGATCCCGTCGCTTGTGCAAGCCGTCTGTGAATGGAAAGCTGAGATCAACGTATACAAATTTGGTTTTTGGACATTTTCGTACAAAGTTGTCAAGTGAATTCAATTAGCCGCAAATATGCCCAAAAATAAACCAACGTTTATTTTCGTGACTCATCACGTGTTTGGAATTTAATTTTAATTCCAAATTATTAATAGACAAGAAGCTGAGACATTTCATTTCCATCTTACACAACATCATATTCAAGTTATACAGTGCATTATGCTAAATATAAATCGTCTTCTTATGTCCATGACGTTACAAAGACGAAGCGAAAGTGCGGCTTATTTTGGCAGGATTACATAATGACAGTTTATTGTTGTCAATCGTAACCGAGACGCAGAAAAGATTTGATATAAATTGTGAAAAAAAGTTAATTTATATTTATATATAATACGACGATATATAACGCAGCATCAATGACTGTACTGATAACTTGTTTTGCAATTTAAAAAAATGGCACAAAAACTGTTTTTAAATGGGGAATTTCGCCAATCAGTAAGGCCTAACTTCGTTACGTGTAATTTGTATAAACGCACTTTCGCAATTTAATTTAAATCATCTAAAAACTAAAAATTATGTCATTGCTTATTATATAATAATTGCGTGCAATGCAATCATTTCTAACTACTAATCTGCTAATTTTACTTTGTCACTAAGTGAGCCTCATTTTTTTTATTTTTCTGCAGAATAACATAGTTTTTGATGCCGTACGGGAAAAAATATATCAAAATTTACTATATTTTCTAATACACTCAGAAAAAAGTGTCATGCAAACTTAATATGTTTTATAGTAGTTTGGGATTTTTCGCAAAAGAATATAAATTTTACTATGTTTTAAATTACATTTTACTATGTATTCGTTAAATTTTACTATGTTTATATTGAAATTTACTCTTAAACATAGCAAAATTTCTACTCTTTTGCAAAAATTCCCAAACTACTATAAAACATAGTAAATTTTCATGACTCTTTCCTCTGGGTGTAATGTAATATTTTATATAAGGACATAATATTTGTTAGCCAAGTCTAGTAAAAATGTACAGAAGTATTATAAAAACAACAAGATATATAATACACTTTCATATTAAATTATTTAAATGTTATTATTCAAGCAGATCAGATTTTGATCATTTAATCGAATAATACTTCATTATTAGACGTGTGGTAAAACTTTTTATATGAATAATTTCCGTGTATATAAGTTTTTGCCGCTAAAATATATATAAAATGTATTTCTAAGTATATTTTTCTATACACCTTCAGCAATGTTATTTAAGATTTACTATTTTCTTATTAAATTGGATACATAGCAACTATGAAATAAAATTACACTAATATAAATAGTAAAATTTAAAATAAAAGTAGTAATATTTAGTATTTTTTAATAATAAATGACTATTTCTTACTAAAAATTATTATCTTTATTATTAATTAATGTATTTCGTGCTGTTATGCATCCAAACCAATATTAAAATATAATATAAAAGTTATATACATTAAACATATAACTTTTTGCCAAAAATATATGTGCACATATTCACATATATATTTTTGCATATGTTTCGAACTATATTAATTCATTAAGGGTTCAAGAGAAGTTTTTCCAAAATTTAATGTAATGCTCATTTTTTGTAATTAAAAATTAATTTGAACGAGTGTTTCCTTTTATGGTGGAAGGGTAGCAACAATTGAGCCGTAACATGCGACTCTCTAATTGACATGTATGTATGAATGCGCGCAACACGTAGGAGGGCTGACTTTTGAAATCGGTAGGAATGAACGTCCTTGAACGAACGAACGTACAAGTAAGTGCTTCTAGTATGCAGCAAGAAGAATCTCTGTTATCGCAGCTAGGTAACTGTTGAGTCAAGTTCTGAATCATTACAAATCGTGTCTCGACGGGGTCGTACATTCCGAAACATACACAAACATTCGAACGCTCGATTATACACGTGTTTCGTCAAATCAAACCGATAAAGTTGTTCGGTTTTCGTTTCAAAACGAACAAAAAAAAACATGGCTTTTGCTCGTAAAATTATTTTCCAACAAACAAGTTTTTTAACCGAATTTTTTAATTCGCTATAAATATTTCTAGAAACTAAAAGTGTATTTCTAATTAAGAGTTAAAATTTCATAAGATATTCAAATGAATAATATTGTTTTAATTTCTTTTCTTTGTACATTTCAGATCATTAAGCATCACTAAATTTCTCTCCTCGAATTATTTATCTTCGACGAGCGCAAATTCGCCAAACCCTAACCCTTGAACAAAACTCAAAACCTTTTGCCTTTATCAAAAAACAAAGCTGCAATTTTTCTTTTTCCCCTCTTTCGGCATTAATTTCCTTATCATTAAAATTCTGCATCAAAGTTACTATCGCCGAGAGTTCCCTTTCGAAACTCTAAATGATGTCGTCGACATTGCCAGCTGGTGTGGTATTATCCCGTGTACGTGTGTGTGGCGTGTAAAATAACTCCCTTCCGTTCGGGGAGAAAGCCACGTCTGAAAAGTGACGGGCGCAAAAGGAGCCAACTTTTGAATCAGATTATATCAGCGCTCTTCATTCACTTTACGCTAAGAAATGTCATGCTGAACTTTTATTACGACGTCGCCTCGACTCGTGTTTACACATACACATGCATACTCTACACACACACACATGCATAAATACTTGCGCGAGTTTTATCACACATGGTGGGGTTCGTGGCGTCAGCCTGTCGGGCCTCTCGGGTACCCCGCGCGTCCCTCAGTCCCCTTCCCCTCACCCCCCCCCCCCTTGTGGTTTGACTCTTTTAGCGCGTACTAACTCACCAATACTAACACACATATATAACTAAAAAACAGACACCACGCAGCCGGATAATGTCAGAGCTTGTGTGTGTATAAGAAATACACATATACATGCAGCAAAGTTTGTATGTGGAATACGTATCGCGTCACGATATCACCTCCATGATTTGCGATTTCATGTTGTCTTTATTATTCATGATGTAATGATAAAACGTGCGCGGTTTGAAATTATGTGACATACACCGAAAAAGAGAATGAAAATAGTCGGAAAAACTCGGAAATGTAATCATTTGTTTTATCTCGTACTGAAAAAATATATATATATCAGAATGTATATTAAAATGTATAATTTTTTCCGCTAAAATATATCTCAAAATATATTTCAAACATATTTTTATACATGTTAATATAATGTTGAATATATTTTACGGTAACCGGACAAAATATCTGTGGACAAAATAACCGGGACAAAATAACTGTTGGACAAAATAACTGCTAAATACTTCGCAAAAAATACATGATTTTATGAATCTTAGCTTCTTTGTGCTATTTGATATTTGAATACTATATACCAATGCTGATGTCCATTGTATATACAATTATTTTGATATATGAATAAGTAATCAATTCATGAATTCATATATGTCGTGTTTACATTGAATTCTTACTTACTTAATTGATTTTTTAAGGCATTCCCGGTAAAGGATATCTTAAATATATAATATTTAAGATAATTTCTTAAAATATATGCCGCTTAGAGTATTTTGAAAAAATATTATATATAGTCCGCAAAAATACAAACAGTTGTAACAACGGTATGGAGTATTCTT
>JABFPJ010002258.1:0-20486 GCA_022817425.1 Gryon sp. ZL-2020
TCAATGAATACAACATTTTCTTATTTTTAATTAATTACATTTTAATAGTTCAATGAATAAAATGTGTATTATTTGTAAATTTAATCAATTTTTATATTTATTAAATTTTAGTTTTAACAAAAGTGTAATTTAATTTTGTTGTTAAAATATTAAAATAAATTTTATATTTATTTTGATTATTTTAGAAATATTTTTAATTAAATTGTATTAAATTTTATTAAATAAATATTCAATTTTTATTTTCATTTTTATATTGTATACTTTTATTTTGTAATAACATTTTTTATTATCTTTTTTTTCATTATTTTGTATGTTATTTCATTATTTTAATCTTAATGTCAAATTATTTATTTAATTAATAATTAAATAAATTAATAAATTTATCTTTCTTTATTTTTTAATAATTTTGTCACTGTTTTTTTTGTTCGATAAACATTTTGTTACTTTTATTTACAGAATCGCCTAGTTTTGAAATACGCTTATCATACAATAACGCCCGGTTTTTGATTCTGAAATGATCCTCGTAGTGACCAATGATGTAAATAATCTACATACGATTTACATCAAGCGACTTCCTCCTCGGCGGCATAATTTACATAAATCATATGTCAAACGACACTGCAAAAATATCTGAAACTATTTACATAATCTGGATGATTATTTTTACTATTTTTAATGCAAACTTACACATTTTTAATTAAAGACAAATTATTTACTTTTTTTTTATTTTTTTTTAATTTAATTAACAAAAAATGAAAATTCTTTATTTGTTTATAAAGCTTTTTTTCAAAATGTTAACGTTTTTTACACAATTTATTATTAATTATTAATTTATTTAATTTAATTTTATTGAGTAATTAAATATACTTTTTTTACTCGAATTTGAATTTATTTATTTATTTGAAAAAAAACAACATTTTTAATTTTATAAAATAACAATTTTTATATATTTTGTATTTTCTTTTAAACAAATAAGTTTGCAGATGAAACAAGTAAAAAACTTGAATTAATAATTAGTTAGTAGTTGGTAATGATTTGAATGAACGGAAATATTATGGCTTTGATGGATAATTAGTAGAGCACTTATACTAGAAGATTTGGATAAATAGTTAATAAGCAATTAAACTAATTAATGGGATGGATGTCTCATTTTCTTGCGGCTGTTTATTTATTTTGTACTTTGACTATTAAACTGGGTTTAGACTTAATTTGGGTTAAACTTGAATTTCGCATGTAAAATAGGGTCGTTGCACCATTGAATGGTCGGTTAAGATAAAAATAGACCTTTAACTACGATATACAATTTAAAAAAATTTTTCAAATATAATAGTTGAAAATAGAATATTTCTATATTGCGGATTGAAATATAACAAAATATAGTAAAATATTATGCAGTCGATTTAAACAAAAGACAAATTTAAATAAAAACCAAATTTAAACAAATTATTATAGAAGGAAATACACAAAATATTTTTTTTCTGCAAGCCTGCGCTCTTTAATTTTAATAATTTCGAGAGATTATTAATGTAAGATATTATATGGTTATTTATTAATTAATGAATCTGTATAATTATTAAATAGTTTATTCATAATTATTAATTAATTCATATTTATTACTATTAATTAATTAATATTACTTATTATTTATGGAAAATAAACAAAAAGTCATATTATTGTTATAAACTGCCTAAGAAAATTATATTAAAAAAAAGTATTAAAATAATATATAATAAATAAATATATATATATATATAATAAAAAAAATAAAATAAAATATAGTGACAATACAGTAAAAATATCGAAGTCACGAGAGCGTAAGAAATGAGAGTAAGATCAGTTCAACTATATATTAAGAATATATAAATAAATAAATAAAATATATTTATAAAAAAATAATAATAATATATAAAATGTATATAAAAATAATTAAAAATATAAAATATAAAATTATATATAACATAATATAGAAATAAATAAATGATAATATATTAAGAATATATTTACAATATATTTTTATAATTAGATTATATATTCACATTATATTCAGAATTAATATTATATTCAGAATACATTTTTCTCTAGTAAAACGAAAAATATATTGCGAATATATTGCTAATGTATTCCGAATATATTTGTTCTATAAAAATATATTCTTAATATATCCCTTCTTTTTATAATATATTTTTAATATATTTAAAAAATATTGCAAATATATTTAAAATATATTGTCAATATGTTGTAGTATATATTCTCAGTATATTCTTATAATAAAATATCTTTAATATATATGATATTATTATATTATATATTGTATTATATTTTATATTATTATATTAATAAATGTTTAATATATTAATATTTAATGTTTAATATTTTAATATATTTGTATAACATCAAGAAATGTTAATATATTAAAAATATATAAAAAATATATTTTTCGTTTTCCCATTATATTTTGACCAAATCTTACAAAAATAAGTACATTTCTCAAAATATTTTCTCTTCTCCACTACATATCTTCCAAAAATCGACCATTCATTGGCCTCCGACCATTCACTATTGCAATTACTCTACTTTGATTCTTAGTTAACTAAATTACCCGACTGATGTGACTAACTAGGACTAAGGTCTTTGGAATTGTAATTTCTTTCAGATATGGTGATGGGCTCTTCTCTATGTTAATTAAGGCTTCTAAACGATCCTACTACTAACACTGTTAATACAACAAATCAAATCACCCTACTATTACTATTCACAAATAAGACGAAAAGCAGCACACGATTCAATCATTCAAAACTGTATTGCTTTATTCACGAATAAAAACCACCTGCAAAGATTCTAGTCATACAACAATCTTGCCAAATGACAAAAAGGAAGGACGAAGTAAAATAAAAAAAAAATAAAAAAAAAAAACGGGACTTGAGGAAGACCGAAAAATCGATACCAAAGACAGTTCAACAATCTCCCACCTTGAAAGCACATCAAACCAAAAAAAAAAAAAAAAATTAAAAAAAAAATTTAAAAAGAGTAAATAAGACTGCAAACACGTCGACGAAGAAACACGAATTCCTAAAATTAATTGTCGAAAGACAAGTTTGAGCTATTTTGTAAGAATCGCAAAATTTGGACAAATCAAAGTGGGAACATCAATGCCAGAAAGTTGGAGCGAAGCTGAGGAGTGGAATTGAGAATGAAATGGTTATTTGTCTGGAAGCAACAGTGTTGACACGGTCGATTGTACGAAAGTGGCGGAAAACAATTAGGGTGATAAAGTACAGAAAGACGATGCAAAGGGTGAAGGTGTGAGGAGTATTATCGAGTTGCGCATGCGCGGCCCGCGAGTCGATCGAAAATCCGACGGAGACCATATTATTATATCCCCGAGCGTCGCGCACAAGTTTGCGGTGATTCCGACGCCTGCAAGCGAGACGCACAGTGTTCTTCGATTGCGTCACTGCTGAGGCCAAAGGCGGTTGGAAAAAGATCGACGATGATAAGATCGTTCGATACCGGCATTGTCACGAGTAAACGGCCTTTTATCTGGACGATAAGGTCTGATAGCTGAGACTTATCGACTAAAGTCAATTTCACAAACTTGTAGTTGAAAAATCAACTCCAAATGCAATACAACGGAATATTTAAGGCGATTCTTCAATTGTGGAAGAGGAAAAGGGATAGAGCTAATGGAATACCATTAGTGGAAGAGAGAAGGATAGAATTGGAAGTTAAGTCTTAAGGTGATTCTTTAATTATATTAAAATAAAAAGGATAGAGCTAATGGTGGATACCATTAGTGGAAGAGAGAAGCAGTGAATTCTGTTAAATCTTAAGGTGACTCTTTTACTATATAAAAATAAAAAGGATAGAGCTAATGGTGAATACCATTAGTGGAAGAGAGAAGCATTGATTTCGCCTGTTAAGTCTTAAGGTGATTCTTCATCTATATAAAAGTAAAAAGGATAGAACTAATGGTGAATACCATTAGTGGAAGAGAGAAGCATTGACTTGGACTGCTAAATCTTAAAGTGATTCTTCATCTAAGAGTAAAAAGGATAGAGCTAATAGTTAATTCCATTAGGGAGATAGAGAAGCAGTGAATTCTGTTAAATCTTAAGGTGATTCTTCAGCTTCATTAGTGCAACAAAGATAGAGCTAATGGTGAATACCATTAGTGGAAGAGAGAAGCACTGAATTCGACTGTTAAATCTTAATGTAATTCTTCAAATATCCACGAATAAAAAGGATAGAGCTAATGGTGAATACTATTAATGGAAGAGAGAAGCAGTTAAATCTTAAGGTGATTCTTCAACTATCTAAGAGTAAAAAGGATAAAGCTAATGGTGAATTCCATTAGTAGAGGAGAGACACAGTGAATTCTGTTACATCTTAAGGTGATTCTTCACCTCATTAATGCAACAAGGATAAAGCTAATGGTGAACTCACTAGTGGAAAAGAGAAGGATAAAATTGGATAGAACCACCTTAAATTTATGATTAAATTGAAATCGTCATTAGTGCAACAAGGACAGAGCTAATGGTGACCTCACCAGTAGAAAAGAGAAGGATAGTCTTGGACTTCATCACCTTAAGTTTATGACTGAATTGAAACCATCATTGCGATAGTTTTAAGCCTTGGCATTGTGAGGATTAAGGGTATGCTCGTTCGGTTGGTACGAGCATACCCGTATTTACCAAAGGTTCCAAATGAGGATGAGGATATCACTTCCAATACCTTAACTGGGTATTAACAAGGTCAAAAGCAAGTTCCTGTTTGAACCAAATATAATAAGGGTATAATGACTAGTATAGAACAAGCCATACCGGGTCGGATATCCACACCCGAGCAGTCTCAGGATGAGGTTCATCTGACTGAGTTGCTTCCGGTGCAGCAGTCGCGCATAACTGAAACCAGCAATGACAACTACACGCAAGCAACGGACGCATTGACAATATTACGAAGCTTTCCGCACTGCAGCAGCGAGGACTTTGACGTCAAGTTTGACTTCGGCGACGAAGTCGACGAGGACATTCTGGTGAAGCGAAAGCCGCAGAGATGGAAACACTTGGAGAGTTTCGACAAACAAGAGTTGATGGGTCCAAAAGATAAAAGTACAAAGGACGCGAAGACCAAAGATGCACTGGAAGAAGAAGGAAAGAATAATTGTATAGACGTTGTTCATAATTATAGCAGAAATGAAGAAAAAAATAGATTGAAGCGAAAGAAGAAGGAAGACGTGAGATCTAAAACTAAGCGAAAGAAGCCAAGTCAGGTTCAGGAACCAGACAAGGAGGTAACTGACACAATCGACGCGATAATCCAGAAAAACTTTTTGCTGGAGCGGGAGAATAATAATGTCCCAAGTGTGCAGAAGTTTACGTATCGATTGATCGATCCGGACTCGAGTGAGTCGAGTTGCAGCGAGGTGAAGTCGAATCCAAAGGACAAGGACGGACAGTACAAGAAGTACGGCTGCGTGCTGTGCGAGGCGAAGTTTAAGGGGACTGGTGGACTGAGGAATCATTATAAGGTGGTGCATGGAACTGGACCGTTGTATAAATGCAACGAGTGTGGGAAGGAGTTTCCGCTGAAGGAACGATTGAAGTTACACGTGCGCACGCACACGGGTTTTCGGCCTTACAAATGCAACGAATGCGACAAGACTTTTGCCCGCGGCGGCCAACTGGCGCAACATCAGCGCACTCATAGTCAGGTTAAGCCTTACAGTTGCACCCTGTGTTCGGGGATGTTCACCTGTTCGGCGAACTTGAGTATTCATATGAAGAGACACAATGGACAGAAGGATCACAAGTGTGATATCTGTGGACGGGGCTTTGTGCGCAGGGACGCGCTGAAGAAGCACTTGGAGTGTCTTCATCAGGACGTGAAGTCCTTCCTGTGCGTCATTTGTAATAAAACTTTTAAGGGTCATTTGCCGCAGCACATGCGCACGCATGCGCAGGACCGACCGCATGGCTGCGCCACCTGTGGGCAGAGGTTCGCGCAGAAGTCACAGCTTACGGTGCATCAGAGGACGCACTCTGGCCAGCGACCTTTTAGGTAAAGATATGTTGGTAGTTGTGGGAAGGTGAAAGATGTGTGGTAATATAGTGAAATTATGTTGTTTGTTGAGATGTATATTGGCATTAGATTGAGAATATATTGTCTGTGTATTGGTAGTATATTGTTTCTACAAATGTAGATTGTTATTATAGTGCCAATATATTTTCAAAATATAGTTAATATATTGTGACTATATTGTTACTTTATTGCCACTACATTGTCACTATATTGCTAATGTATTATTTTTTCAAATATATGTTGTCACTGGGTTGCCACTATATTGCCAATATTTGTTACTATATTTCCACTATATTGCTAATATATAATCAATATATTATCACTATACTGCCACTGTATTATTTCTTTATATATATATTGTCACTGTACTGTCAAAATATTGCCACTATATTATTACTATATTGCCACTGTATTGTCAACATATTGTCAATATATTGCCAATTTCACTATAATTCACTATATTATTACTATATTACCATTATATTGTCATTATATTTTCATTATATTATTTCTTCAAACATAAGGCTAATATATGGTCAACATATGTATTGTATATAGTGGCAATATAATGCCAATATACTGGCAGTATAGTGCTCAGGACTAGGAAAAATAATCAGTCGAAACAATTATATATATATAATATACATATCATAAATTTTTTAAATAGTTTTAAATTAAACTAGAAAATACTTTTTCTATTTTTTCTATGAAAAATAGTATTTGAAGTAAAAGTATTTTAATAGTTCCCAGCGCTGACAGTGACAATATATGGACAATATATGAACAATATATGTTTTGAATTACAATATGTCTACAATATGTTAAAATATATTAAAAATATATTAAGAATACATGATATTTCATATATCGACCATATATTGCCCATATATAGTGCCCATATTCGATAATAGCCATATATTGGCCATATGTCGAAATGCGAATAACGTAGAAAACAAACGCAATATAGTGGGAATATAATGATATATGTCTGAAGTAATAATATAGTGACAATATAATGGTAATGCTTATTTTATAAAGGTAACTAACTTATAAAGATAATATTAATTTTACCTTTTTAACATTACATGATGAATATATTAAAAATATATTAAGAACGTATTAAGCATATATTAACAATATATTTGCAATATATTGTACATTTGTTAAAGTTCTTCTCTTTATCAATATATCAAATATATATATTAATTATATACATCAAATATATATATCTGTGGCCTGAAGGAAAAACCAATTAACTCCACTTTTACAAATTTAAAGAAAAACGGGTTTGAATTTTTCATCTTGTATTCAAACATACAGAAAAAATTCTTTATTTCATCTTCCTATTTTGTAATAGTTCTACATTTCGATAAATATGGACTCATACAATGAAAATATAAGCTTGTTAAAATCCGAAATTATCATTAACTCAATTTTGCAAAAAAAGGAGTTAATCGGTTTTTCCTTCAAGCCACAGATATAACAAAAAAAACCTGAATTAATTCTAAATTGAATTTTGCAGATGTGTCGTATGTTGGCAAGCCTTCGCTCATTCAACTGCTTTAAAGCTGCACACGCGACGTCACACTGGCGAGCGACCATTCAAATGCGTGGAATGCAACGCCGGATTCACACAGCTACCTCATTGGAAGAAACACATGAAATGCATTCACGGTCGAAACGAGCCCTACTGTTGTAAAAATTGCAAAAGCTTCTTTCGTATCAAAAGTGATCTCGAAGTTCACGAGAAAAATTGCTTAGAGTCATCGCCAAAGGACACCAATTCTGATGCGTTGAAAAATTCCAAATTCTCGGGCATGTCGATTGAAAAGATGCGATTACTTTTGGCGGTTCTTTTGAAACGAATCTCAAAGCCGGAAAAGCTCGATGAACTGGGTTTTGGCAAACGATTGATCGACGAGATTCTCGAGGATTCGTTGATTGCCGCGGGAAAGGATCCGATCAAGTGCGAAGGCACGGCTTCGGAATACGAAACGTTGCGCAGCAATTTGGAGCTGTTTTTGGAATGGACGGTTCCGCCGAAGCATTGGAAGAGCTTTCAGAAGAAGAAGCAAACGCCGGAACAAATTCTCGAGACTTTGACGGCGACGTAAAATTCAAAAGAACATTTCACTGAGATCTGACATAATTTATTTGTTGTGTTAGAAAGTTTCCTAGTAATATGAAAAATATATTGTTTAATATATTCCCGTAGGGAATATATTAAACAATATATTCCCTCCCGTATATATTAAATCCCGTAGGGCAAAAATATATTTTGAAATATATCCAGAAACGTATGAGAAATATATATGAAATATATTTTCTGCAAAAAGTTATATATGTAATATATTTTTACATATATTTTTAGAAATTATATGTACAAAATGTATGTGTATATTTTGTTTTGTTTTTTTTATATTTGACATATAATTGTTGTGATCATTCGGTAAGGCAGGCGTAACGTTGAGAAGTAATTCCCGATGAAAGAGGGCGCACGAATCAAAAAAAAATTCGGATTCGGAGTCAGTACTTGAGTAACCGTGAATCTGAGTGGGATTGTGAGTCGAGGTGAATCTTGGTAGTGGCGAAGTTTTTCATAAACCTCGTGTCCGGTAGTGGCCGGCGTGACTTACTTCAATATATTTGAGTATAATTGTGATTTGATGAATATAGATTGCAATCAAGAGAAATAAAATAATATCTTTTGTCTATCCATTATTCTTGTATTTCGGAAATAAAGGTTCGTTAAGTAAAAGTGTATTCGGAGTTTCTAAAATATTGACGAATATTCTCTGAATTGACTTGCTTCCCTTACATAAGCAGTAAGCTTATCACGGTCACAATGCTCGCTCCTACGTTCTCTTCGAATGAGGTCAACCCCATCTTTTGAGCCATGTCCTCTTTTATTGTCTCATAGTGGCTTCGGAAGAAATCGATATCTTTTTCAATTATTTCTAGTGATAAGTCGTAGGTGGTTAAGGATCCTAAAAGACCTCTAAGCTTCAGTGATTCGATATTTGCAAATAGGGATATTATAGACAAGTATGTGTTTAACGTGTACACTTCATCTGCTCCTTTTAGGTGTTCTTCGTGATAAAGCCCGTCAAGTAAGACTACAGCCACTTTCATGATATCCCTATAAACACATCCCGATTCATATTAAATTGTTGAAATAATATTGAAAGGTTATGTTACCGATTTTAAATGTTACCCCGAATTAATGTTACATAATTTCATTATATTACTATTTTACATTAGAAATGTTGTTTTGCTAAACACCTAAATTAGATATTGCTATTGAATAATATAAAATTTACTATTTTTTTAGAAAAATATCAATAAATCAATCATATTGGCCAATAATTGGTAGCTTAATGAATTCAAAAATTGGGTGAAAATTGGGCAATTCTTGAGTTGCAGCTTTGGGGAGTTATTGGGCAATATGTGTTTACAGGGATCTTTTATGCTTAGTGACTGATTCGATGTGGGCGTCAGTATCTTGAGCATTCTCTTTTCAATAGGTCGTAGTGTCGCTTTCGGACCTTCTGTTGCTTGGATGTGGGTTGTCTCTGCATGTTTTACCACATCCTTATACGGCTTGGTTTTCACCAAATGCCATTCAGGTGGCAATGAGGCATTGATTTCATATGTTCTTTGATTGGATGTCATGTCTTTCTTAACTTCGTGTATTCGGAGTGCTTCTTACAAAAATTAAAAATTCAACACATTGACGATATTCAATATATGGTCATAACAAATCTGCGGGGCAGATGTTAACCCCTCATCCAGTTATCTGAGTTCCAGTGACCTCCTACTCATACAACACTCTCAAGGGAGTTGACATCAGGAGAGAGGTTGCTTTCTCTATGGCAGAGTGCATTTGAACACTCCACATAACTCCTTGTACAATATACCCATATTTTAATGCAGTCTGTTTCCTTTGATTAATCGACACTACATCGCTTCTGAAAGCTGCTTCTGCATAATCAGAAAGCATTTTTGAATCTGTCCTGTGTTGTTTCTTATTGATAATAATGTCAACATTATATCGTATCCACTCAATGAGAGGTTTCATTTCTATTGTTTGTTCACCGTATAGTGCCTCTGTGGGAATGCATGAAGCTATTTGAGGGCAGCCAAATGATTTTGGAAGGCCAGAGACCCCCAATTTCTCTTCAAGAGGAAATACACATTTTCCATATCCCATCTCGAACAGGTACATTGGACATAATGGGAAAGCAAGTGCCACTCTTGACAGAGTGAGAACAGTTGTGCTCTCAGCTGCCTTCTCTCTTCCAGTGATTCCATAAACTTTGGTGATGTATTCCAGAGCATACTTTAACGTTGGAGTGGCTTTCTGCATAATTTTCTCAATCTTTGTCCCTCTGTTGATGAATATCATGCACATTAAGAGCATGCCATTTGAAAAGCTCTTGGCATATCTCAATTTTAGGTCTCCTTCTGAAAATTCAAAGTCAGTGGCCTTTGCCTGATAGTTAGCAATCAATTGTTTAATGATTGATGCCACATCAACTCCTTTGTACTGACATGCTTCATGCATTGCCTTTAGTATCATCACATCTGGCTGGAATGACAAGAGCTTTATTAACTCTTTTCCATCTTTCCCCAAGGCATAATGGGCATCGAGATGCCGCGCTAGTTCTTTCATATCCTCCTATATTTCAACCGGATTTGTTAAGCTCATCACTTTTGCCATGTTATCTATTGTATGATCATATATTGAATATCGTCAATGTGTTGAATTTTTTATTTTTGTAAGAAACACTCCGAATACACTTTTATTTAACGAACCTTTATTTCCGAAATACAAGAAAAATGGATAGACAAAAGATATTATTTTATTATTTTATTTCTCTTGATTACAATCTATATTCATCAAATCATAATTATACTCAGATATATCGAAGTAAGTCTCGCCGGCCACTACCGGACACGAGGTTTATGAAAAACTTCGCCACTACGAAGATTCACCTCGACTCACAATCCCGCTCAGATTCACGGTTACTCAAGTACTGACTCCGAATCCGAATTTCGAAAGGAAATTTTTTTTCTTTTTTTTTTTTTGACGATATTCAATATATGGTCATAACATAACAAATATATTTAAAATATATTTGACATACATTTTAAGCGGCAAACAGTTATATATTTGTAAAAATATATTTTTTTCGTACGGGAACAATATAAATTTGAAGCATTTTATGGAATGAAATATATGTTGTCCATACAAATATATTCTTAATATATTGTTGATGTATTCATGATATATTTAATATTCATAATATATTCTTAATATGTTTTTAGAAAAGTCTCCAAATTTATCTTTTTGGCATTACATTGTGAATATATTCTCAGAATATTCCTGTATTAAAAATATATCAGTAATATATTTGCAATATATTTTACGTTTTACTAAGGTCTTCAAAAGGTAGATTTTAGGTGGAGCAAATTTTCTTTTAAATGATTATTGAATTGTTGAACAACTGCAATGTTTAAATCAAATTGAATAATAATTGTTTAGCAAGTTGTTTTGAATTCTATTTTTATTATTGTTATTAATATTATATTATATTATATTTTATATATATTTTATAATTTATATGTTTATAGTTATTTTGCAAGAAAATGAGTTCATTTTATTTAATATAATAAAATGCTACTTTAATTAATTAATTAATTAAATTAATTCAATCTAAAATTACAACAAATTAAGTTTGCAATTTGCTCTACCTGCGTTTAAGTTTAGGTATTTAATTAGGATTGATGCATTTTTTCAACTTTCATTTCCATTACATATTTTCTTATTAAAAGCAAAAAAAAAAAATTGATGAATATATTGTAAATATATTCTGAATATATTTTTTCTTTAAAAATATATTATTAATATATTCAAAATTTAATATATTCAAAATACATTCATAATTACTCCAAATTACTTCAAGTTTAGCTTTTTAACATTTTTAATAAATATATTAAATAAGTTAAACTATAAATATTACTCTAAAAAAAGTACCTAAATTTGAAAACTAATCGGTGCTAACTTACCTAAGTACGGCGTTTATTGTCAGATCTCAGTTCAAAGTCAAATCGTGCAATATTCTATTTAATATTAAAACAAAAATTAACTTATCAACGTCAAAATGAATGAATTGATGTCTGCACAAATGCGAGTAATCGAATACAAGATTTTTCTAATCGATGTAAAAAAATGCGTAAATATATTTTGAAGCTACCAAGTAAAACGCATTCACATTCTAGCCATCAGAGATTAGTGATATTATAGCGCACGAAAAAACGATAAATTATATTTGCACGATTTCGGACAAAAAAAAAAAAAAAAAAAAAAAAAAAAAAAAAAAAAAAAAAAAAAAAAAAAAAAAAGGAAAAAAGCAAAATGAAAACTGTGGTATTTGTAATTTATCGATTTAAACTCTTTCAAAACTATTGTTTCTTGTGATATCAAATAAGACGTGAAATGAGTAGTGCCATAATTTAATTTTATAGCAAATAATCGACGCTTTTGATTAAGATTAAGTCGAGAACAATTTAAGTTAGGATTGCTTTATGATCGTTCGCTCGATGTAAGAAAGAAAAGTCTATTCAAATGTATAATTTTGTTGAAAATTCATATAATTATGTGTTGTTCCAAATTTCGACTTCGTAGGTTTACTTTCATATATGTTATATATATAGATACGAAAAAAGTGTTCTTTTTTGCACTTATATATACAAAAGCAACATTTCGTGCAATGTAGACCAATTGATTCAGGTGATTTATATATCGAAGTGAGATTTATTAATAATTCTTTTTATATATAAAATGGCAATTTATGCAAAACGAGGAAGCGCTTCCAAAAAAAATTTTTTTTTATTTATTTAGCTTTTACAAATATCATTTGGAGAAGTTGCTCCGAACTTTACAGGCGAATCTCGGTTATGAATTTGCGTGATTTTCAAAAAAAAAAAAAAAAAAAAACAAAAGGATTTATATATAATGTAAAATGAATAGTGCATATGTGATAATGAATTTTTTTTTGTTAATATATATGAAATTATATATATGGAATTAAATAAAAGGGATAATTTCAAAAGTGAGATTCGCTTGTAAATAGCGATAAATTTAAACAATAGATAATAAATGTGGGCAGACAATAACGAAAGTTAAACGATTATATGTATATGTATATACGTAAAGCGTGTCCATTTTTGTGAACTGTATAAAATTAATCAAACCATTTTTTATAACTCGAAGCATAATCGAACGTTCTTTTTATACAGTCTGCAAAAAGTTGATTCACTTAGCTTTCTCATTTAGTCCAAAATTTAGTCAAAAGGACAATTTTTCGCGAAATTTGTCAAAGTTATTTAACTCCGGCGGATGTGCAAAATTGGACGTTGAATCTACGTGTAGTCGACGTTACTGATTCGCTGGATTGAATTTATTTTTGTTAAATCGTCGAACGGTGCAATTTTTTGGGACATATTCAAAATAACGGTACAATCAAACAACGCCATTCATTTTTACTTTTACTTCGTTTTTTAATAGAAAAAAAGAAATATTTCCTTGGGAAAACGAAAAATATATTGTGGATATATTGTTAATATATACTGAATATATTTTTTCTATAAACAAATATTCTTAATATATTATTATATTCTTATTATTAATATATTCTTAAATATATTTTAAGAATATAATAATATTCTTAAGAATAATTCAAAAATATTTACTTAATATATTTTTATATTCTTATTATTAATATATTCTCAAATATATTATAAGAATATAATAAAATATATATTTAAAAAATATATTGATAATATTCTGAAGAATATATTAAAAATATTTGCTTAATATATTAATATATTCTGAAATATACCTTAATATAATTATAATATTCTTCAGAATATATTAACTATATATTCGCAATATATTTTTCGTTTCACTAGGATTTTCATTTACCAACGAATGATTTAAGTTGAAACAAATCAAAAATTACAAAAAACAAAATTTTGTCATAAAGTAAAAACGTTTATATAAATTCGTGGATATCAGGGTAATAATTTGATTGAAATAAAAGTGAAAATGAATGGCAAAAAAAAGTTTTATATATAATACATAAGATAATGAAATATTTTGCGTAAAATTAGCATGCTTAGTAAGTTGTCACAAAATGTGCTTGCATTCAATCATTAGATAATCCATATTTACATTGCACTGATATAATTCGTCAGCAGAAGTATGCGCGCAAAAACATATCTCGTTTTTTCAATGTATACATTAGATCAAATTGTCTCTTTCAAGTGTTAAGGGTCAGGACAGTAAATATAGATTTGAGCTGACATGCTGTGTGAACTTGAGACAAACACAAGTTACAGTTTATAATGTGTTCAGCAGTGAATTTATACTTTAAGTTTACCAGTTGCCAAAATAGTTTTTATTACATACTTTCACTGCGAAACCTTTTGTTTTTATTATCAAAGCTAAATTAAAAATTAATAAAAATTTAATTTTTGAAAAAAAAAAAAAAATATTATAATTTAAGTGGACTTTTTACGCTAAAGTCATAAAAAATGAAAAAATATTTGTTTTATTTTCAAGGTGCTTGAATTAAAATTGAGTAAAATAGTTTTTAATGAAAAGTCCCCTTAAAAAAAGGAAAAAGTTGAACGATTGTGCAAAATAAATGAAATTATAATTGATATTTCAATGATTTACGTTTAAGAACATGAAATAATATTAGCTTTGATAAAATATTGTACAAAGTTACTATGGTTTAGTTTATAATTTGTAATTTTATTTATAACAGTGCCATTTCAATTACCAAGTTTCATAAGTGCATGTAATATTTTAACATTGTAATAGCACAGGAATAAACCATTTTTCAAAATAATCAAATGCAGTTTTTATTGGAAAAATATTTCGAGTACAAAATAGTCTTTCGATTTACTTTCAACGTTTGGAAAATAATCTTATATTACCCTATATTGAATTAAACATATAAAATGAATGAAATTAAAGTTAAAACAAGATAAAAGCTTGTATTTAAATTCATCGATGACGAATCTGCATTTGTCTTTGTGATTCTTTGTTGTAACATAAATTTATGTTCTGTAGTTTGGTCTGCACATTGTTTCACATCGTAGAACCATGCGAGTTTGAAATCTTGCTTCATATCCACCATCAGTTTATCCACATGTAAAACCTAAAAGTGACTTTTTTTAGAAGATGGCTTAAAATTTTTTAATTTTGATTCAACAAATTTTACAATTTTCGAGTACTTACAAAATTTTTCGCACTATATTCAAAGTTCACTTTCTTTTTCTGAAGTTTTACACACTTCACTATCTTTTCAATTCCCATTATTTGGATTGTATCGAGCAACATTTCTTCGTTAAACTTGCCTTTTTCATTTGTTAACGTTAATGTTGAGTTTTGAACTACGAATGTAATCCATCGATAGTTTTCAGTAGAAATAGAATCTAATTTAAAAGAAAAAGTTTTAATTAAATTTTTTATTTATATAATTAATAATAATAATAATTATATATTTACGAAAATATATAAAATTAAAAAAAGGTTTAATAATAAAAAAGTAATATTTGTGTACAAATTAATGTTTAAGTTTCAGTAAAATTGAAAAAATGTACCTAATCTATCGCCATCATCCCAGTAAAATTCTCCAAATGCTTCGCTAAAAACATCCAAAGTTACGAGCAAATTAAAGGGATTTTGCCGACTTTCTGTTGTTGTTAAGGCACTATTTTGCGTGGGTATAACAACTCCGCCGCGAATCAAAATCGGCATAATGTCCAGTTCAGTCTCAAATACCATGTTTTTGCCGTTTGAATAAATCGGCAATCGAGCATTGAAATCATACCAAACGCCTCGGGGAATGTAGGCTGTTATTTTTCGTGCATTCTGAAAAATGAATATTCAGTTTGTATATCATTATATGTATTATTACTAATTAATTAATTAATTTAATTAAGTACATTAAGACGTCTAATAATCCGATTATTGTTATGTTTATAATAATTAATTGAAATATTCAATTTACATTACCTCTTCCAAAACGGGAATAATTAACAAGTGTTTTCCCCATAAGAAAGTAGTATCAATGTCATACGTATTTGGATCATCTATAAATCTAAAATTACCATAGAATTAATTTAATTGACTTATTATATTAATTTATTTTATATTTTATATATTTTTATATTATTTTAAATTAACTAAATGCATTATCCCTAAAGGAACCATATCATTTATTCAATATTTAATAAAAAAATGGATATTAAGGAATTATTTTCAAAAATATTGACTTAATAATGAGAATTAATATTGACAATTATATCAATATTAAAGAAAAGTATTAATGCCTAAAAAAACAAATATTTAATTAACATTGATAATGTAACATTTCAACGTTAGTTTAACATTTTTTACACTAATTTCTTAGTATTTATTCAATATAATTGTCAATATTAGTGCAATAGTAAAAAAATATTGGATTTACCTTAAATTATCAATATTAATTAGATTTTTTTTCATTGACGTTTATCTATTTCTTTAACATTGATGACATTGATTTTCAATATTAAACAAATATTTATTAAAAGATTATAATTCAATTAAATATTGATTTAAAAACTATATGGTTCCATTAGGAATGTGATATATCAATGTATAATATTTACTCGAAAAATAGAGGTCGTATCACAGGTTCTCCATATGAGTGTGCGCGGAAGAACAATGTATAAAAGTATGGTAAAAAGAAGTAACGTAACGATAAAGCTCTTTTCGATGAAGCAACAACAAGATCTCCCATTGAGACTGGATCTTGATCCTGAAAATAAAAAAAATTAGTTTGTTTTGATATTAAAAAATTAAATGATTCTTTTACATTTAAAAATAAAAAAATGCAAAAACTAACTATAGTATCATCAGAATTATGATTTCGTGAAAACGGATAAAAAGCTCCAAGTTGCATCCAGCGATTGCAAAGTGATTCGGTGGTATTTCCGTTGAATCCGCAAATATCTGCACCAACCATTGGTATTTGATAAAGTGACATGGATAAAATAGCAGGTATGCTCATTCGCATATCGTGCCTACAAATCAAATATAACATCAATTTACAAACTAATTACAATTAAGAATTTATTTATTTATATTTATTATTATATAAATTTATTTAATTCATATAAATAATTTCATTTCTAATAAAAGTTCATATCAAATTTCACTAAAAACAAAACCAGTAATTTCAATACCATGTCGAGAACACATCTCCAGACCAGTGACCAGCATAAAATCCATGGCCAACCCAAGTTGATCGAGAAATAATAAATGGACGCTTGTTTCTTATTTTGGTTAAAGCACTGCAAAAAATAAAATATTGCGTTCATATAATAATCAATATTAAACAAGTATTTGTTTGAAATAATCAACAAAGTAACGTACTAATTAACATTAACAGCTTGACTGGTACCATAAATATTATGGAGATCGTAATATCTTCCTGCATATTGTATGGCGTTCATACACAGCGTCTTTTTGGCTAAAAGGCCATCGTTAACGTTTGGCAAATACGGCGGATAATCTAATTTGCTCTTATCACAGCCTTTCTTTGTACCGTCGTAAAAATTAGAAATCTCGTTCATATCCTAAAAAATACTTTTTTTTGTATTTCAATCAATTTATAAGTGATTACTATTATTTATTATTATTAACTAATGATTAATGATTTATTATTAATTATTTATTACATTGAATCTGATGGCATGTTAGAGCATATTTATTTTCGGGAATATCTGAAAACCTACTGAGAATAATCTACAAGTATTTCCTTAAATATTCTCAGTATATTATCCACTCAGACATTTACACATTCTCAGAATATACTCCGAATGTTCTAAAATGTTTAAAAATATTTTTGGACGATACAAGATTTGGGAGTGACTTTTTGATCCAATGGATGAAGTTGGATTTCATCCAACTTCATATTTTTAATACGAGAAATAAAGCGCTAAAAATGTTAGGTTTTATCAATCGGATATTTTTGGAATTTTTAAATTCATCAACATACACTCTCTTATATTATGCACTTGTTCATCCAATTATGGAATATGCTTCATTAATTTGGTCTCCACATACATTTTGTGATATTAAAAAAATTAAACCAGTCCAATCTAAATGTATGCGAAAATTATTCTATATTGATGGAACTCATATGACGTATGATAATCATAATTATAGTTATATAATGAACAAGTTCTCAATAATATCTTTGCGCGACCGAAGATATTTAGCGGACGTACAGTTTTTGTATAATGTTATCAATGGAAAAATATCTTGTCCGTATATACTTGATAAAATACGTCTTCTATGTCCTACTAGATCCCGTCGTCAGTCTTTAACATTTTATATCTCATTTCATCGAACGTCAATTGGTCGAAATAATGTAGTTACTCGTATTTGTGAGAATGATAATGATCTCGGTGCGGATGTAGATTGGTTTCATATGAGTTACTCTAAGTTCATTGCGTTTGTGAAACTAAAACTGAGACAGTGATAAAATGTGATATTTATGGGTGTATTCCCGTTTATCTTTGAATAAAAAAAAATAATAATGATAATAATAATAATAACTCCATCACACTGTCCAAAGGGTGAGTTTTTCCGGTCCCGAGACTGTCCAGTACGTGTGATTCAAGTGTGTAAGATACTTACTATCCAAGCACCATCATAAGCAACTTGATCATGTAACAATTTCATCATCTTATAATAATAGTCTTTTGTCTTTGGATTCGTGTGATCTGGCCATACGGTTGAATTGATATTCCAAACTTTGCCCAAAAATGGCTCGTTTGTCATCGCATCTTTGATAAAAATATCTTGTTTAAGTCCTTCAACATATGGCAAATATTTGCCATTTTCGTCTGCTCCAGAAACTCCTGCATCGATCAGAGGAATGTAATGCATTCCCACCTAAAACAGTAATATTTTCATTTACTTACATTAATTATTAATAGAATCAGCTTAACATTTTTCTTTTCATTTTACTAACTTTATGAAGTTCATCAATAAATGCTGGCAATTCTCTATATTTTTCCTGGTCATAAGTGAAATCATTGTTTTTGTCCATATAATCTAAATCATTCCATTGGGTATCCTGTAAATGAACGATATACACATTATTACATGAAAATTAATTAATAAACTTATTAATATACATTTATTATGGATCATTTTATAATTACAAATGGTATTTTAGCAGCTCTTGTTCTGGCCCACAATTCTCTAGTTTCATTCAACGTTTTGAGGCCAAATCTAAAATAATTTTCAAATTATGAATAAAATGTCAGTTATATAAGATAATGCAAAAACAAATATTTGTTAATAACAAATAAATAATTTAACAAATATAATAAATGTTTGTTTTAATTGAGAGATTATTTGATTTAATATAATCTGAGAGATGACAAAAATGAAGATGATAATTATGAATAATACACAAATCTAATTTACTTGGACAAATGAAAACCTAAAGCCCAGTAAGGTGGGAAGAATGGTTTTCCTACGATTTTTGAGTATTGTATCAATACGTCTTCTGGCTTTGGACCCATAAAAAAATAAATATCGAAAATACCGCCTATGGTTCTGAATGTGATGGCGGGTGTTGGTTGAAGTATTACATCTAATAATTGCAGTATCAAATATTAAAAAGATGCATACTATAACATATATGTCTAAAAGCAACTTCATAAATCAAAATCGATGCTAACCCATGGCATTGCTGTTCAAAAATAGTACACCATGACAATTTCCACTGTCCTCAATTACCATGTAAAATGGATGAGATCCATAAAGACTTTTCTGTAATTATAAAAAAAAAACAATAAAATTGCAAATTATGAAAAGATTAAATATTTATGAACAAAAATACTGTTAATTGTTATACTTGTTCCCAAGGCGGTTGATCTGCATTGAAAAACGTGAGTATCTGCCAGCTGGTGTTTAATTTCAAATTCGTCTGATGTTCGCCTAAACCATAGATATTATTCGATGGCAGTAGCGAACTGATTTGCAAAAATTGATCGGCAAAAATAAAACCTCCGACGCCTATGGAATTAAATCTAAAAACAAAAGAAAAAAGTTACACGTTATAACTGCGAGCAGTTATAATCCCTACGGGGGGAAATTTTAAACAATATTTTAATTAACCATAATAAATTTTTTTTGTAATACAACAAATTTTAATTTTGATAAATATATTTAATTTAATTTTAATAAATACATTTAATTTACATTTTTCTTCACACTTAGTTTTTTGACAATGTAATACACATGCATTAATTGACAATGTTACATTTTAAAA
>JABFPJ010002259.1:0-20485 GCA_022817425.1 Gryon sp. ZL-2020
AGCTAAGTTTAGTTAGTTAGTATAGTTAGTTATATATATGTATATATACATTAGCTAGTTACTTCAGTTAGTTACTTTAGTTACCTTAGTGAATTACTTAAAATTACTTAATATTTATAAAAAAAGTTAATTAACTTATTTAGTACACTTAATTTACTTAGTATATATATTTTATATATTTTATTGTCCTAATTTTACGTTATTTTGTGTTATTATAGTCATAGTTATTTGGCTTAGCTAGTTACTACAATTAGTTACTTTAGTAATTATTTAGCGCAATTAGTTATTTACTTTAACTTCTTACTTTAGTTAGTTACTTTTATTACTATATCCTAGCAAAACGAAAATTATATTGTGAATATATATTGTTAATATACCTTAAATATATTTTTCTATACAAATATATTCTTAATGTATTATTATGAATATATATATTAGAATATATTTAGAATATGTCAAGAATATATTAAAAATATATTGATAATATATTAACAATATAGTCGCAATATATTCTTTACGAATTATTTATTTATTGATTATTATATAACTTATTATTATTTTGTTTGATAAGGTAGTTACCTTAGTTAATTACTTAAACAAGTCAATTTACTTACTTAGTTTACTTCATTTTGTTAGTTTAGTTTGTTATTCCACTAATTACTTCACACAGTTACTACATAGCTACTTACTATAATCAGTTACTCTACTTTAGTCAACTAATTGTAGTTTTTCATGTACTTTTTTGAATTATTTACTTTAAATTCATATATATGTGCATTCATATATACATATTTCTTCATATATATATAATAATGGGCCAACCTGCTGATTTACTTTATTCTATGTGCTTTTCGATGAATCCATGCTTATATACAGAATATATTCTGTATGTAATCCATATTATATACAGAAAAACAGCAATTAAGAATAAAACTTTTTCCCATTTCCTTTATCGACTCATTCATATATGTAATACATCTACACTCATATCTCTATATAATTAAGCACTGAATATTCATATTTTAAATTCAATTTTCACGTTTCAATAATCCACTCATTTTGTATCTACGGCTGTAACATCGCGAAATTACGCCGAGCAACAAGTGTTATAATAAACAATTTTAACATCTATCGGCTTTCAATTCATTATTATATATATATATATATACATATACATATATAACAAAGATATCGTTGCGCCGTATCGTACATATATATATATATATATATATATACATATATATTACCATAATTTCGCGTGAAAGGAGAACAAATATACGACAAAATGGCGTACGAATTTCTTGCAACTGTGCGTTTTATATATATAACGTTTATATCACTCTTTCAAAGTAAACTCAAAACTTTTTTTTTTAAACTCAAAAATTTTCATTTAAAATTGCACAAATTTCTAAAATTAATTCAACATCATTTTGAATTGTATCATTTTTTAAAATGAAATATGAAATTAAATCCTCTTATCCATTAATTTCAAATTATTTCTGGGAAATTTACATTATAAATTCACAAACAAAAAAAAAAAAAAAAGCGGAACAAAAAATGTCCATAATTTATGATATAAATTCGATATTTGCAACGATTAATATCAAATTACGCACACAGTTCTAAGCGATAAAGTGAAACAAGTGCCTCTCATAACAAGCGTGAAATTGTACTTGAAATAAATGTTCCCGCGCGAATTACAAGTTCAAAAAACAAAAAGGCAAAAAAGAAAAAAAAAAGAAAAAAATTACAAAACTGCAAAGAAAAATATTTCATATACGCAATTCTCATTAGGATTCGGACGCGAAGCCATCTCGTTTTGTCGGCGCGTAATCACAGTGCCCCAAAGCGGTGCGGGGGAGGCGGGGAGGGGGGCGGGGAGGGGGATTTAAGTCGATATGCATTTTTTCGAAACCAAACGAGTAAGCGAAGAGAAGAGAAAGAATGATAAAAATTGAGAAAGAAAAAGAGAGAGAGGGGGGAGTTGACTTTTGAGGGGGGAGAGGGGATGGAGGGGGAGGGGGGACGACCGCCCCCGCCGCCCGCTACGTGATTGTCCCCCGGGGGCAGGCATCGCGTGTCAGGCCCCGCTCGCTGGGTCCACTTGTCCCCCCCCTCCCCTCCCCTACTTTCCCCCTTCCAATCACCCCTTCTCCTCCTTCCCTTCCCCTCCGCGTCTTTTTGCTTCCCCTTTGCGAGTCCATCCGTTAGCTCGCGCTATCTGCGTAGGTGCTGATCCCGTACCGTAACAACTAATCTTTGCCATTCGCGGAATTCCGTGCAATCTTCGGCATTTTTTGCCCATTGTGTCATTTTTTAACTTTTTTTTTTTTTTGAAAAAAATTTTTTTTGGAAATTTTGAATGATGAAAGTTGAATATGAAATGGTGCAATTTGTGGCATGTTTTTGCATTTTTTTATATTTTTTAACTTTTTTTAATATAAAAAAAGGAATTGTAAAATAAATTATTAAAAAAAAAGGAAATTGATCGATTTTTTAAAATGTTGCAGTTCTTATAAATCTTGGTTTGCTTTTTTGATAAAGAAAGAAACGTTTGTTTAATCAATAAAAGTTTTAAAAAATTTTTAAACTTTTTTTTTTTGAAAAAATAACATAACCTCAATTTTGAGAAAATTTTAATAATGAATAATCTCTACTCAGAAAACTTGATAGTTTGAATACAATTTATGATAAAAATAAAATATAAGTGCATTTATACTAAAAATTACAATAATTTTGCATTATAAGGTTATGTTTATTCATTAACATAACCTCAATTTCTCAGAAAACATTATTAATAAATAATTTCAACTTAAAAAACTTGATAGATTTAAAAAAATGTAATAATTTAAAATCTAATTGCATTTTTTTATATTTTAATTTACCATAATTGTTCATTCTGAGGTTATGTTCATTCACATAACCTCAATTTCTTAGAAAACATTATTAATAAATAATTTCCACTTAAAAAACTTGATAGATTTAAAAAAATGTAATAATTTAAAATCTAATTGCATTTTTTTATATTTTAACTTACCATAATTGTTAATTCTGAGGTTATGTTCATTCACATAACCTCAATTTCTTAGAAAACATTGATCATTTTAACTTGAAAAACTAGATAGATTGAATAAAATGTATAATAATCTCAAATCTAAATGCATTTATATTACAAATTACCATAATGTTTAATAATTATTTATCAATATTTATAATTTGCGTCTGAGCATCAAAAAGTTAACCTTTACAACAAATTGCATTTTAAGTAGTTTTCATTTCTATCGGAATATAGTTATTACAGATTATAAAACACTTCATGGCTTTTGTTATTTTGACATTTGATCAGGAAGTGACTAACATCTAAGAGCGTTATTACGAAATAATTGTGGCTGTCAAGGAAATGATATTCCTAACTGACTTTGAGCCGCATATATAATTTTCTCGCCTCATTTCTGTATCGGCAAATTTCGTTGAAACTCATCTTTCTTCACCAATCGAATTAACATATTCTAACTCAACTTTTTTCATTTTCCAATTTAATTGTTAAAAAAACTGTAAAAACACATTTTTTAAATAACATTAAATGCAATCAAATTAAAAGAAAGTAATTTGTTGAATGTAATTTTTTTTGCGACGTTAAATTGGAGCTTTTAATTTCTTGTCAAAAGTGCGTTGAAAAATGATCGACGGATAATTAAAATATTTGCCCAACGTCTTTATGTAGTTTGCAAAATTGCGTGCTAACTTGAAACTGATCTCTTTGGCGATCTTTCATTTGAAAATAATTATGATGTAGGCGTAGGCAACGACGAACTTACGTTTTTGTCTGATGAGATGTCTCATTAGTGACTTTTTTGGCCAAACAAAAAATGTCATTTGAGGAGAATCTAGAAATCATCTTTAATTAAAATATATTCACCATTTTTTAAATTAAAGAAATATATGAATTGTTTATTTATATAAATTTATTATATATATATATATATATGCACATTTGGCTCGGGTGACCTGCTTATGGCCTTTCTACGACCTTTTTCATGGCCATTTTATAGCCTTTGTATTGCATTTTCTATGGCCTTTCTAAGTTCTCTTTCATTGCCTTTAAGTGACCTTTTACATGGCCTTTTGATAGCCTGTCTATGGCCCTTTTTATGGCCTTTCGAAGACCCCTTTCATGGCCTTTTTATGGCCCCTTTTAAGGTATTTCAAAGGTATGGCTCCTTCAATGGCCTTTTTGTAGGCTATTTATGGCCTTTTTAAGACCCCTTTCATGGTTTTTCTAGGACCCTTTCCATGGCCTATTTATAGCCTATTTATGGCTTATTTAAGACCCTTTCCATGGCTTTTGTTTGACTCTTTTCATGACTTTTTCACAGCCTTTCTATGGACTCTTCTAAGGTCTTTCAATGGGCCCTTCAATGGCCTTTCTATGATCCTTTCGACGGCCTTTTTATAGCCTATTTATGGCGTCTTTAAGACCTCTTTCATGGCCTTAAATGACTCTTTCCATGACCTTTTTATAGCCTAAGTATGACCCTTTTATGACCTTTTTAAGACCCTTTTCATGGCCTTTATATGACGCTTTTCCATGGATTTTTCATAGCCTAGTTATGGCACTTTCTATGGCATTTCAATGACCCCTTCCATGGCCTTTTTATAACCTGTGTATATCCCCTTTCATGGCCTTTCTATGGCCATTCTATGGCCTCTTCTATGGCCATTCTATGGCCATTCTATGGCCAATCTATGGCCATTCTATGGCCCGTTCCAAGGCCCTTATTATATTATATTATTATATAATTCTATTATAGCCCTATTATGGCCCTTTTATGGACCCATACAACAAAAATAAATAAAATTGAAAAAAGAATGTTTGAAAAATGTATTAAAACAAAATACAAAATTAAAAAAATAATATTTGCAGGATTAAGAAAGGTACTAAAACAAAACGTTGATGAAAAGCGGCAAAACTGTGGCTCTTGAAAGGATGCATTTATATTAAAATGTATGTATTTATTTGACTTTGCTCGAAGTTTAAGACCAGTTTGTTTCTTTTAAGTTGAGAATTTGCGCTTAACTTGTCGTAATAAGTTCGGTAACTGTCTCGTAAAAAAACGTTTATCTTTCCATAAAACATTATTTTCTCATCGTTTGTTGTTCACACAACCTTGACAATTCTTTTATGAAGTACACTTTTATTTGCCTCGTAAAAAAAAAGACCTAATTGACTCTCTTTGGCAAAATCAATTCTTATTTTCAACAAAAAATGACAAACCGTAATTACTTCTGTCAATATTTTAACGACAGAAAAAGTTTAACTTAGCTTCTGTTATTTTAAATTAAATTTGTTATTTTTCTTCATCCTTTTTTTACAAAAAAAAGGTAAAATTTTTTTTTTTTTTAATTTCTTATATTTAAAATTTTGTAAAAAAACGACAAAAAGGTTTTATGATTGGAAATTAGTTTATAAATAATTTTGTAAAAGTGTCTTGTTTTAAAAGTTTAAACGTGAAAAGACAATATTGCGTTTCGCTACTTAAAAAAGTTTTCGCGTGGCAATGTTGCCACCTCAACCTGTTATGAATTCGCTTGGAGGCACGTGAGAGGCCGCGCCGAACATAAAACATTCTGAATGGCATGAAAAGAAGTTTATGGAAAATATAATTAACAGGTCATATAAAGCACATTTTTTGACGTATCATAAGACTTTTGTCGCGTTCATATTTTCTTGTATACTTTCCAAAGTGAAACCCTTCGATAAATAACAAGAAATCATAAAAAAACGGATTTTTGATAGTTTCGATTATATAGTTATTATATAGTTATAGGATAGTTAAAACTTTTTAATTTAATATTAATTTAAATTGTAAACTTTTCGAAAATAAACAAATTTAAATTTTAAACTTTTTAAAATTACACAAATTAAAATTTTTTTAAATTAAACAAATTTTAATTTTTTTAAATTAAACAAATTTAAATTTTAAACTTTTTAAAATTACACAAATTCATTTTTTTTTTAATTAAACAAATTTAAATTTAAACAATTGCAAAAATAATGTTCAAATATGCAACAAGTTTGAAATTTCAACATTTTTTGAAAATGTAATTTGAAAAATACTCAAAAATTTTAAGTTGAAAATGTGCAAAAAGTATTATTTTATATTTATTTCATTTTTTATATTATTTGTTTTTGATTCTAAAATAATGATTACATTTTTTCATTAATTATTATTTAAAATATTGAAAGTGTTGAAAATATTGAAGCAGCGATTTTCATTAAAGATAAACTATTTTGAAAATATTCTGACATTTCTGATATTCTTATATATTCTTTTTTGAAACTATTTTGATATCATAAAGACATTATTATTAATCATTAATTTTTAATTAAATGATTAAAAAATTTTTTATTCAAAACATTAGAAATTATTTAAATTAATTATTAAATGTTGAAAATATTGTAACAGCAATTTTCATTGAAAAAAACTATTAAAAAAACTAATATCAAAAAGACATTATTATTAAAAAATGAATTTTTTTACTAAATTCATTATAAAAAAAATATTTAATTTAAGTAAATTAAAATGTTAAAAATATTAAAATTATTAAAACGTTATTTAAAATTTAATTTTAAATAAAGTTTTTATTCCAAAAAGTTAAAAATTATTAGAACACTAAAATTATTTAAATTAATTGTTAAGTTAAAAAAATTGAAGCAGCAATTTTCATTGAAGATAAACTATTTAGAAAGAAAAAAAGAATTGATATCAAAAATCCAAAAATTGAGGACCGATAAAAAAAAGGGATATATGACGGGAGGAGGAGAAGGCAAAGAGCAAATCTCCGCCCGCGAAGAGTCGCTATATGACGAGACCGAAAAGCGCAAATCTATAATTTGGCCCGCGCGCGATGCGTATAATCATCGAATACCAGAAACTATGCTATTCATTATTTCGTTCTGTACATTTGCTACCAGCGCTCCCTCTCAATGTGTACGTTAAAATATAAATCCCCCGGTCATTATGCTAATCCGCCAAATGATAGTCCAACAGAGAGATAAACAGCAAGGAAGACGTCCATTTCATTCTTTTTCACTCTGCCTTATATTTCTCTCTCTGTGTTCTGTTTCCGAGGGCTACTTTATGAAAGATAGACTGCTTTTGATCTAGGAAATACAACCGTAACCAGAGACGCGCCCTCTGTTATGTTGACTTATGTAATTGCCGATCGTAAGATTTTCAGTCCACTTTATTTTATTTATTTTAATTCGTACACTTTGATATTTCGTTTTTTTTTCTTTTTAGATTAAATAAATGTTTTATAATTATTACGTGCAAAATTATCATTCAGAAATGTTAAAGGAGAAGCGAATTTATTTATTGCATTTATTTTTGCTGTTTTTTTATGTTATTTCATTAAGTATTTAAAAAAGTGAGGTTATGTTTATTCAAATTTGTTAGTCCAGTTTACAGTTTAACTTTCAGTTTCAAATTTTAAGTTTACAATTTCATTATCATGGAATGACAAAGTGAAACATAAAAGTCTTATGTTTGAAGTTGATTAAACATTAAGGCAGATTTTCATGACCAAAAATAGACTTAAATATGGTAATGTTTAAGTTTATAACAAAGTGTACGAAGTATTTATACATAGTTGAAAGAATAAGTTTTGAAGATTCATAGAAACAAAGAACATTTAAGACTTATTTTCATGAAAATGAGACTTAAATTCATCAAAATTAGTCGTTTAAATATTACATTTTAAAGGATTTTTAAGATAGAAAGTCACAGTTTTGTTAAAAATATCAAAGTATTGTGAAAAATTGTGTAAATACGTAAAAGTTGCAAGATAATTGGATATATTTCATTTTCATGAAAATTCGCCTTAAAATTATTTTTATTCTCTTAGTTATCGAACATTAAACAAAATACTCTTAAAGCCTCAAACAAATAGATTAAATTTTATCAATTTATATGATTATCAAGAGACACGGTAGTGTCTCTGGCCAAGTACAAAAAAACGATCGTTTTTGTGTGTGATATATTTATGGAAATGAGCGAGAAATTCATAAAAACTAGGCTTAAGCATTACATTTCAAGACGGATGTTCACAACAGTCAAAAGTCACACTTTTGCTAAGAATATAAAAATATCAAATTTCAGCGTTAGAAATTGTAATAGTTAGAAATTGATATTTTACATTTTCATGAAAATTCGCCTTAAAATTATTTTTATTCTCTTAGTTATCGAATATTAAATTAAAAAATCTTTAAACTTCAAATTAATAGATTAAGTTTTGTAAATTTATATTACTATATGATATTTAAGACTTATTTTCATGGAAATGAACTTGAAATTTATAAAAACTAGCTTTAAACATTACATTTCAAGGCAGATTTTCAAAACAGTCAAATCTGTAATGTTATTTTCTGTTATTTTCAACAGTAAAAAAATACAAATTTTAATTAGATATTTTACATTTTCATTAAAATTCGCCTTAAAATTTTAACAAAAAATATTTAAGAGCAAAAAGTGTAATAGAATAACGCAAAAAAGATACTTGTAGGTAAAAAGTGCGCGCATTTTATATTATGATTTACAGACGTTGAATGATTTATACAGTGCTGTCTGCAGAAGAGGTAAATACCTCCAACAAAAGACTAAAGTGGAAGATTAGAGACGATTATTGTGAATCAGGTGCGCGCACAATCCGACCGTAACTCACCCCGTCTGACGCGTGGGTGATTTTGGTTCTTGACTGCAACGAAAATTGGAATAAAAATGTTTGGCAGCACAATTTTGTGGTTCGGTCTTGTTTTCAAAGTCAAAAAACTGCATTCCTTCAGACTTCTAACGTGCCTTTTCTATTTTGTAATTAAATTATATTCTTTTTATTTCCTTAACAGCAAGACAGATGAATTGCCAAAATTAGTTGTGTAATTTTCGAAAGATTTATACGATAGTATCAGAATTTGGATGCAGTTAGTTACTAATATAATGTGCTTTTAAATGAAGCTGACGTGTAATTACAGTTGATTTATATCTCATTGTTTGAATTTAGAAACAAATGCATTCAGGAATGTTATCGTTGAAATAGTTCAAACGTGAACAATTAAGTAACAAAGCTTAATCAATGAATCAACGTGAAATATAAAAGTAATTTATTTTCTGCGATTATATTTTCTGCAAATTCAATTCTTTTTCTAAACTTAATCAATCATTTATTGTCTGTTTCAGGTGAGTATTTCATCTTATGTGTGGACGCGCAACCCTTTCTCGAAAGTAAGTTTTTGAAATTATCATTTAAACTTCCAATTAACAGCAACAGTCAAAATGTTCATGAAAAAAATCCAAATTCCGATTGAAAGTAATCCCAAAAATTGTCTCTTATGATTGAAGTCTTGCAATTTTGTCCTTTCACTTTCATTGCAAGTGTTTTATCATATGCACAAGCTTTAACTTCAGACCGAATTATCTCGCCGAATTAGCATATTTACCATAAGTCGTTTTCCGAATTGCTGGCGAACTGATATTTATGTTTGAATAGCACACACATGCAGAAAAAAGAGCGATCGAAATTCAAATGGCAAAGAAATGCATACAAGGCATTGAAATTTGTCTGAAAATGATAGAAAAATACAAGCCTTGGAATGTGACTGGAATTCAAAATGAGTCTCTGCAAGATTGCGTTTAGACAAAATATGCATGCACAATTAGTCTGCTCGTTATTTCGGAGGAGAGAGAAAGAAAAGAGAGAGAGAGAGTAAAAAAAGAGCAGGGAAAGGGGGGGCGGTGGAGGAGAAAAAAAGAAAGTAAAGCGAGGCCCCGAGTAATTGCTTATATTGTCTTCGTATCAATTTCCATAAGAATCCGCTTCATTGCATTTCGTGCTTGGTAATCTTTTTAGTCGGTCGGTGCGCGCAACCCCGCATTGGTGAGTGCATTATGCAGTATATATGGATCGTAGCCTTAAGCGCCATTCCGAGGAACGTAGATAGCGATCCTGGATTGCATGAAAGAAAAAAAGACAAAAAAAGAAGTGAAATAACAAAAAAAGAAGAAGGAAAATAACGTATGCTGCGCGGATTCGTTGAAACTCAACGCAAAAGCTTGAAAATTTTGAAGCCTCGTAGCCACCAAAGTCTTACGGTGGTATCGCCACATAAGACGAGAGGAATAAGGAAAGGGAACATGCGGACCCTAAGGACATGCATGCATGTTCCCGATTCTTACACGCAGTCCGAAAGGAGACGTTTGGACGTTTGAACGTTGGTTGCGCGTACAGAATGGACAGACACGTTCGTATACGAACCAAAGGAATGCATAAGCGCGTGGGTAGCTTAAGCTCAACCGATATATGTATATATGTATGGTCGTCTCGCTCTTACTCGTCTTGCTCTGCAAACCTGCGGTGGAGCCGCGGGCACAAGAACACAAGAAGTGGTTTTGCAACAAGAGACCACTGTTGTAGGAGCTCTCGAATTCTCCATTAACCCGCACCAAAATATCTGTACTCATTGCAAAATAACGCCCATTGTTATGCGACGATACAGTTTTCTGGTATTTCGCAGATATCCGTATGCAGCTTTTATGGAAGTCATAGTATGTTTAATTCCTTCTGTCTTTATAGAGAAAAGAAGTATGGTTAAATAAATGGAAGAAATGTGGAAGGTACTACGATATGCAACCTTCTATAATTGTGGTAATAATTACTATACCCAACCTTGTAAAAAGTTGTAGTAGCAATATTATATTCAGTATCCTAAAAATATAGTAGAAGATGTTACATTCAACCTTCTAAAGTTGTGGTAGGAATTACTATACCCAATCCTAAGATTATACTAGAAATTGTCATATATTCATTCAATTGAAATCGTAGAAAAAATTACTTAACTAAATTCGTATAATATTGTAGTAGCAGACACTATACCAAAATTTTCAAAATTGCTTTAGAAATTCCTATATCCGACCATTGAAAATTATGTTAGAAGTGACTATAACTTACTTTAAACTCTTATGCCAAAGGCTTCCGGTAGAATCAGCGATATCAATTATCATATTATCTAAAAGATCTCTGCAAGTATTATCAAAGATCATCAGAATGTGATTATGTATATCATGAAGATAATTATGAAAAAAACGCTTTTTAAAGATATAAAAATCCAGCATATGTAAAATTTGTGCTAATAACGGTGAAGTGTATAAAGCCGAGTTAATCGTTTAGGAAGAGCAATTTAGATGGTGAGAATTGGATAGCGAAAAAGTAACACCTACACATACACACATGGCATGCACGTGTTGCAAGAATGTACCGAGACGCCTTACTATTCAATTTGTACTATCTAGATTGTTATATTTAAATTATTTGATACGATATCTTTATTGGACATTAGCGATGCGCTGAAATGTGTGCTCTCGACACGATAACGTAAGGTATATTAATGCTTTTAATTTCATCAGTCTTATCTTTCTTTCTCTGTCGACATTATAATATACCGATGAACTTTCGATAAAGACAGTTTAATTTCATTTGCAGCTGGTTGCCGGCAAAATTCAAATAAAAATCGTTATATTCATATAATGTATAAATTTAATTAATATGTTAATATTAATTTATGTCTTTGTTAAATTAAATACCATCCGGCTCAAAGGACCTGTTTCTACTAGTTGAAGACATTAATATAAATGTATAACTTAGTTTAACGAAATACCGGCTCGAAAGACCTTTTCACTTTACTAGTTAAGAATGTCTGTCGTCATTTAATTTCGATCTTTCTAACAACATAATAGCTTTATTTTCTCAAGACCTAGAAAATTTAATCCAAATTACACACAGTATCCAATTCAAAATCTCAAGAATGCAAAAAAAAAACAAATAACTCGGTTCAATTACAATTATCGATAGTATTCATAAATACTGATTAAATTTATAGCGAAATCTGACAAGATGAATAATGCAATATCATATCTCCATGCGTCAAATTGAAATTCCATGTAAACTCCTTTTAATGATTCTGTGGTAGTAATTTCGTCATGTTTTGTGGTTAACCCATCTTGTAACCCAACGGGTTTAACACACAATGTTTCATATTGACGCTTATATGATCGTCGTTGTAAATTGAATTTCAATAAGAATGTGTCCGGGTGTCAGAAACAGGAGAGCGGATCAGAATTGGATCTAGTAGTAGGTAATACAACGATGGGTTTGTCCAGCGGCTCAGGAGAGCCGGCGAACAGCACTTCGAAGCCCCCGAAGGGCCCGCGGGCTCAACTCGGTTCGTACATCCATTTGCCGGACTTGAAGCCTGTCTACTTGGCTTCATGTCACATGTGCCACATATCCATTTGTGGCGCAATTATTCCCATTCCATAGGTAAAAGGCGAGATCGCCTAGGCTGCGCAATGATTTACGGGTTCTCGAGAGAGAAAGAGATCTTGGATGTGATGCTTAATCCACTTAGGCGACACGAATGAAAATAAAAGCAACTGTACGTAATTTCTGAGAGAAGGCAAACGACAACTGGGTTAAAGGCAACGAGGAGAAAAGAATGATATAATAGAGAGGAAGCATAGAAGAAAAAAAGCCGGTAGAAGACGAGAAACGTTGAAAAAAGGTGATTGCGGTAAAAGTTACTGCTGGCTTTCAAGGAACGCGATATTGCACGATTCCCACGTTTTTGCTAGTTGGCAAATAGCAATAACAAAAAAGTCTGCGATTGGTCCTGTTCTACTGTTGCGGAATGAAAGAGACTTATTTAGTGCCCTGAATAAGGGTAAGGTTGTTGGCGATTGCGGATATGATGGATATTATTTGTAACAATTAAATACTTAATTAAATTTTAGAATAGTTTTTGCTCTAGTTAGTAATTGCTTTAAACTGAGTTTTATATAGGAATGGATGAAATTGAGGAAGAGGCATAATAGTATCTTTGGCCAAGAGAAGAAAATGTTCTGTCTGTAATGACAGAACATTGTATTCGTCTCGTTTGTTCTTGTCGTTGACGAGTTAAATATAAGAGAAAAATTGATTACTTCACGTTTTTCATTAAATATAGGTCTTTTAGTTAATCTAACTAAAGTTTAATTGCAATTGTATTTAAATATGAATATTTTTATGATGAAGTACTATTTTTTTAATAAAACGAAAAGTTACATAATAAGGTCCTTCGAGCCGGATAATAATTATAGTTAGTAGTAATTGCTTTAAATTGAGTTTTAAATATATATAGGTGAAATCAGGATAGAGGCGTGGCAGTATCTTTGGTCAAAAGAAGAAAACCATGTTCTGTCACGTATAATGACAAAACATAGTTTTCTTAAGGTAGGCCTTTCATTTAAAATAGGTCCTTTATCAACTCTTACCAAATTTTAATTGTTTAATGATCAATCAATATTTAGTAAACAAGTAAAAAGTTACATGTTTGGTCCTTCGAGCCGGATAATTTATTTTATCTAAAGGCTTGAAATAAAGATATGTTCACATTCCTGTATTTAAGATTTAACCAAAACTCTCTTAGACTTAATTACGTTTTTCTTTTCCCTATTTGCATGCTCTTCGCTTCATACAAAATCATTTGAAGACTATGATTGAGTTAAATATGTTCTATGGACATAATTACAGCTGAACTTAGCTCTGTTCTTAGAGTCAAACCTTAGACCCTCCAAGATCACTCTAATTTGCAATCTGCGTGATGTTCACTTGAATAATCATATCAAACCAAAAAGCATTTCGCAATGAGCATCAAGAAAGTTTAACTGTAAACTAAAGACTTGGAAACCTTTTGCTTTAGAACCGTATAACCACAGATCGCCCTTTCTTTTCTGTCTGGTCCGCGTAGAGGGTGGAACAAAGTGATATTTCCGATTGGAGTCGAAAGCATTAGATGAGAAAGACTCGTTGGCGGATAATAATTACCACGTACGTGTCTCCAAGTCTCACAAAAATTCGTGTGGCGCCAGCAAATTACAAGGCTCTATAACTCCATGGCACACTTATAATTATATACGATTTTGTAGTTTAGAATTCGCTCTCTCGCGTCAATGTTTAGGCCTTTATAGGCCCGCCAATGTTCGCCTTCGCCGCGGTTCTTACTAAGAGAGGCCGGGGGTTAGGCCCCTAATGAAAAGGTTAGTTGACCCAGGCACAATGTCCAGAACGCCCTGGCGCCTCCTTCGAGAACCCGACCCTGGACACGGGTTAAGGTTCAAACTTAGCGGACGAACTGCGAAGAGAAAGTGAAAGAGATAGAGATAGCGATAGAGCATAACCAAGTGAGAAAGTGGATGGTACCTCCCCACACCTCTCACGAATCATCAAAGCAAATACGATAATGCGCTCGGCTTTGTGTCCTAACCGATTGCCTTATTGACGCTTTTACGGCGACAAACCACTTTGCTGACGCGCGTCCTTTGACCAATTATCTCTCTTAATCTTACTTCCGTTTGTCGTAAGAACATTGTTTTCGTCAGGCTATTAGGAGTAATCACATTCTTTTCCTGTTTTAAAAGGGGTTATGGAAAAGGGAGGGGGATTTTTAAATTATGGAATTTGATGAATTCATTTGTTTTGTTTTGATTAGGTTTGTCTTGTTTTTTATGTTTGTTTTGCTTTTAGGATTGTTTTGTTTTTCTTTCAGAATTGTTTTGTTTTTCTTATTATGTTTGTTTTGTTTTGGTTTGTTTTGTTTTTCTTTATGTTTATTTTGTTTTTTGTTTATTTTGCTTTTAGGATTGTTTTATTTTGTTTTGATATTTATATTTTTTTCAGAATTACTTTGATTCATTTTATTAGTTCTGTTTTGTTTATCTTTGTTGTATACAAATTAAATTCATTTATTAAATATTAATTATTTTTTAACCTTAAAAAAATTAACAAAAAAAACATCAAATTTCTCGGATTCTTTTCTTGATCTGAAAATAGTCGTAATTAATGGTCGAAAGTGGTTGAATCAGCGAAATATCGTATATACGAAAAGTCTAATGGAAATTATAGTGGCAGTTAAGCGGCGCGAGGATATACTTAGTCCATGATGCGCTGTTAGCGCATTTTAACCGAATTTCACTCATTTCGGGGTCTGCGTGTGGGAAGGACAGCGTTTCGCTAATCAAAGGTTTTGGCAGGTAGAGGCTTGCCTGATGCGGGCGTAACTTCGATTCAAACTATATACGGACCGTCTCATACTATATATATATAGATATATATACACATATGTATATGTAACGCTATCTATTCGTTCTATTTATTTTCGTCGATTCGGCGAACAAATTTCGGGTGAAAATTGTATTTTGATTTTGTTTTTTCCTTCGAATTCGCTTGCTTGAGATAAATTACGACTCGTGTGACTCGACCGGTCATTAGTCGATTCAAAAATTATTGCCTTTTGCCTCGCACGATTTTTGCACGCAAAAACGACGAGATCATCCGAGAGTGATGAGAAATTGATGAACTGCGATTTTACAGAATTCGACGATTTTGTTGCTTATGTGCCTCCCAAAAGTTAAGTTTCGCGTGAGTTGGACATCATTCAATGAGCTAATGCCAAGTTTCAGGAATTTTGAATGAAAACCAATTTATCGCTAAAATGTTGAATTAGATTCTTGGAAATTAGCATTTTTATCCAGAAAGGTATTATATATTTTTCTCAAATTGACTGAATTGAATGTTAATTAAATAAGAAATTAGAATAACGAAATTTAATATTTAACGAACTAAAGTAAATAAATGAAGTAATTAGGTAAAGTGACTGACTGAATTAGCTGTATAAAGTCAATAACTAAAGTAACTAAACTATCTAAATTAACTAAACTAACTGAACTATGAGACCTAACAAAACTAAAATAATTAACTAAAACTCATTAAATAAAGTAACATAACTAATAAAAACTAATAAATCTAACTCAAACTAAAACTAACTAACTAAATTAGTAAACTATATTTTTAATATTTTAATTTATAATTTTGTACTAGCTAATTAAAATAACAAAATTAACTGAACTAAGAAACCTAACAAAACTAGTTCAACTAAAGTAATTAGCTCTAATTAACTAACTAAAACTAACTAAAATTGACTAACTAAAACTAACTAACTAGATCTAACGACCTAAAATTAACTAACTAAAGCTAACTAACTAAAAATAAATAACTAAAACTAACTAACTTAAACTAACTAACTAAATCTAACTAACTAACTAACTTAAACTAACTAATTAAAACTATTTAAGTAAAACTAACTAAAACGAATTAACTCAAAGGAACTAACAAAAAATAACAAATTTAACAAAAATTAAGAAAACTAACTGACTAAAAATAAAAAAAACTAACTTTAAACTAACTGACTAAAACTAACAAACCAAATAACTAACTGAAATTAACAAAACTAACTAAAACTAAGAAAACTAACTACTACTAATTAAATTAGTAAACCTAACCATTATGTCTAATATTTTTACTTCCAATTTTTAGGTTTTCAATAATTAGTAATTCATTAAAACCTTAAGAAAACTAATTACAATCTGATGATTTAATTTTCCTTCAAATGATTTTTCGCAACATCTTCTGTTGTTCAAAAAAACGCTGAAAAAACATTAGCTCAATACTATGGCGAGTCTTTGATGCTTATTTTCAAGAATTGCGTTCGAGACTTTTGCGTTTGGCCGATCTTTCAGCGCCAACAAGAAAGTCCAAAAGTAAATATCAACAACAAAGCCGACCAGAGAGTATTGCTGATATTAAACTTACTGCTCCAAATCAAAATGGCAGTTGCGACTGTAGTTTGTGTCGTTCGCGTCTTCGACCGTACAATTGTACACACGTCACCTTTTTTCCTTTTTTTTTCTTTTTGTCGTGTTTGAACAGACCAATCTCGGCGTTACAAATTCAACGCCGATTCGTATACCTTTGAATTTGTTCGACGTTTCTTTAATTCCGTCGGCTCTTTGTCTTGTCCACAACAAGATCACAGATCTTTAGGATTAAGAATGAAATGAAACGTCAAAACTCGTTTTTCTTTATGTTCGATGTATTTTTCTTTTTTTTAATAATTTTATTTTTAATCATTAAATTATTACAATTAAATTACTAAAATTATTAATAAATAAATGAAAGTTTTTCTGATTTTTTTTTTGAAAAAAAAGGATTGCTAAAAATGACTAAATTTATGGTAAAATTGTATAATAATAAACTACTAAAAAATGAATATTGCATTTCATGTCAAGAATTTGATTCAAAATCATTTTTGCAACAAATTAATTCTCGCCATTGAGAAAAAATATTAAAACTGTCGAGTTTGCGAATAAAAAAGATTGAAAATGAAGCAGAAAAGTTATTAATAAAAGTTAATCAACAGGAATAAGTGGGACAAGGACTATTCGTTTGATACTTGGCAAAATGTAAAACATTTATCAGACTTTCAATTCAGTTGACTGGGTATTACAGGTGGTCTCACACAACCGTACAATTCTGCTGTGCAAACTCTGCTATTACGTTCATTATCTCATTTCGAAAGAGGTGCTTCATTACAATGTAAACCATCGTGACAATTATGTGAATTAAATGTACGAAAAAAAGGAAAAAAAAACAAGACAGACAAGAAATAGACGAAGAAGAAAGAGCATTTGACTTTTTCGTGTAACTCATTTACTGACATTTAAATTTAAATTATTATTTCAAGTATTTAAGTTTGCAAAATATGAAAGGCAATTATGTTGCTTATCTGAATAAAATACTGTAGGATAATGTAAAATTTATTTTTGAATAAATATTTTTTTTCTTTTTTATGAAAAGAAAAGATGAATTTTAATAATTTTATGAAGTTATTGGTTGAAGTAACTAATTAAAGTAGAGAATTAAAGTAACTATCGAGACTAATTCACTAAATTAGCAAATTAAAGTAATTAATTATATTAAGTAATTATATTAGCTAACTAAGCTAAGTTAGTAATTTAAAAAACTAAGCTAACTAAATATATACAGTAATAAAATGTAATAACTAATTGAACTAACTTTTGCACTAACTAGTTTAATTAACTAAATATAGTAACTATATACTAACTAAATAAACTAATCCACTATACTAATTATGTTGACTAACTAAATTTACTAACTAAAACGAACTAATTAAAGTAATGAAAACTAACTAACTAACTAGATTCCATACTAAATTAAATTACTACTCTACTAAATCTAGTTAAACTACATAAATAATATTAGTTAACTAAACTAACTAATTATTCTAACAAAACTAATTAAAACTAACTAACTAAACTAACTAAATACACTAAGTAACATAACTTTATTAACTAACTATATAAAATAACTAACTAAACTAACTTATTGAACTAACTACACGCACAATAAAAAAACGGTAAAAACTACCGAAAATATAAGAAAAATTGTTAGATTGCTAAGTAATCTCGGACTTTCTTGGTTAAATAGTATATTTTAAAGTAAAATTTAATAAAAATTCCTACATTTTATTATAGTTTCTGTAAGGCAGTATAGTAAAATTTAGTAAATAGAAAGTAAATATTATCATTCAACAGAAATTATAAGACATTTCTATAATAATTACGAGATTTTTAAGCAGTATATGTTTGCCAGTATAGTAATTTAAAAGATTATTTCTGAGCGTGTAATTATATTAGCTAACTAAACTATAGTAACTAACCATAGTAACAAAACTAACAATAATAACTAAACCAACTAAACTAACTAAGATCACTAAAACAACCAAACTAACTAAATTAACGACACTAACAAAACTAACAAAAGTAACTAAATCAGCTAAATTAACCAAAATAACTAAACTAATTAGACTAACCAAATTAACTAAACTAATCAACTACATAAAATAAATATACTACTAATCGAAATAACTAAATTGAGTAACCAGAAACAATCAAAATAACAAATCTAATAAAATTAGCAAAAATAACTAAAATAACCAATTTAACTAAACAAACTAACTAAAGTAACTGAAATTAAAAAAACTAACTAAAACAACTTACTAAACAAATAACACAATTCTTATTCATTTTTTATTTTACCTCATTACAAAATATTTGTTCATGTAAAAATATTTTTAAAAAATATATAAAAACACATTCATTAGTCGCGAAATTAAAACATTCAATCAAGCACATTACGTGGGTTATATGAATGATGATTGTTCAATTTACGGCGATGCAAAGTTTAGCACGTGTTGCGTGCCAATCATCTTCGAATTTGATGTGTGTGTATGTATATATATATATATATATGTGTGTGTTTGTAGTCGAAGATGTGGGGAAGAACGCGTTGAAAAGTTTTGTGCAAAACGCCTAATGTTATGAGGGATCGGGAATCGCGCGTTCCGTCGGCTTTTTCGATCGGATTGACCTTTGACCCCCGCTCGACCAAATCATTTCATCTTGCTTACTTCGTTGAGTTGCGCCTATCATTGTCGGCATTTTCGTATCTTTCTTTTCTTATTTTTATTTCATAAAATAAAGGGCAGAATGCCAAAAAAAAAAAAGAAAAAAAAAGAGGAATGAAAAAAGGAAAAAGTAAGGAAAAAGAAAAATGAGGGAAACAAGAAAAGGCACCGCGGAAGGGCGTACAGTGCGCCACATCATAAACATATTTTTATTAAATAATTAGATACTAGGCTCAATTTAATTGGCAGTTAGCCCTCGCGTGCCCTCCATTCCGGGCATACCATATCAAACGTGTACGTGAGATTCCCACACTTGCCACGCACGTCTACCAAATTTATCCGAATGTCGACTTGTTTTAAGTACGTCTTCTTTTTAAGGCAACTGTGTTACGCTGCCATATTTAGACAATGTATTTTAATAAAAAAAATTAAAAAATTTTTTAATTTTTTTTTTTAAATAATTTTTTTATTAAAAAAGTAATTTTGAAAAGTAATTTAAAAATTTTGTTTATTAAAAATTTGTTAATTACATTACATTTGTTATTTTTCTTACATTCAGTTTTTTAATTAATACTGTTTTATACTTTACAAAAATTTAAATTAAATAAAAATAATTTTGAAAAGTATTTAAAAAATGTTGTTCATTACAAATTTGTTAATTAAATTTGTTTAATTCAGTCTTTTAATTAATATTTTTTATACTTAAAAAATTTAAATTATAGAAAAATAATTTTGACAAGTATTTAAAAAATTTTGTTGTTTAAAAATTAGTTAATTACATTTTTTTAATTCAGTTGTTTACTTTGTTATACTTTTTTAATTTAATTTGTTAAATAACTTCTTGTTTTAAATTTAAATTTTAAAGTTTAAAGTAATTTAAAAATTTTTAATACAATATTATGTTTATTACATATTAAATTTTTTAATTAATACTTTTTTAATTTAATTTTTTGAACAACTTTATGTTTTTAATTAAAATTTTAAATAACAAGTTTTGTTTCTTAAATATGTTTTAATTAATATATTAAAAATTATTGTTGAAATAAATTTTTTTATTTGCATTTTTTAATTAAA
>JABFPJ010002260.1:0-20484 GCA_022817425.1 Gryon sp. ZL-2020
AACATAAAATATAATACCGAAATTGAAAGGAGGAATATATTTTAAATTATTTTTTGATTTAGATTTGTGGGTTTTTTGTATACTTGGCTCATTACATGATTTCACATGTTTTTTATGTATAAAATCTAAATGTGTTGTTAAAGGTTTTGGTGATAATATAGTTTAGGGTAAAGGGAATACTATAGACACCTTGGCTCGTCCATTTTTTACCTTTCTAAGGTATTTTTTAGTTGTTAAATAATGTATAAGTTTAAAGTATTCTTTTGGTTTTGAATTTGGTCCGTTTTGCCGCGCAACAAATCTAAATATAATTCTGATATTGAATTTGATCTGTTTTGCCCCAAAATAATTTAATTATTATTTAAAATTTGAGTTTGTTTTGTTTTGCCGCCAAAATAATTTAATTATTATTTTGATTTTGAATTTGATTAAATATAGCCGAGTTCTTATTTCATTATAGTTATACAACGAATAAAACGATGTGAAATGCTTCCATTGATTAAATGCCAGATTTAATTAGTATTTTCAAATATTGATAGTCAAACAAACATTAAATAATAATTCAATTTAGATAATGGATACTTGAAGGTTGCCAAAAAGCCGTTGTTCGAAGATTAAAATTAAACAAATCTTTATAGAAATTCCACAGATATACACATAATCCTATTTAATAATTTAATCCTGTTGAAATAATTTATGAACACGTTTTCTTTCATCTTTTTACTGATCAGTCTTCATATTTACATTAGATTACATTTCTGTAATTGAATGGTGTAATACTTATTTCAAATTTTATTCCACAAATAAATATACGACAATATGTTTTCATATATATAATTATAGAAATTATTACTTCAATTGCATGAATCGTTACCACATAGCAATTTGGTAAAATGCTTTTGGACACTTTATTTTGTTACATTGCATATTTATTAAGTTTGGTACGCAACTATCTAACAAACGGCCACTTCATTCTATAGTATGGAAGCCGAGCTAAGGTGGTGGAAATCTCGAGTGGGTAGTTCTCTTCCTATTCCTTTTCATCTTTAAGCACTGCTCGGCAGCGAAGTTTAATTTCGAATTCTCCCAATTGCCATTATGTCACGTAGCAATCTCTCCCAATTACGTACGGAATATATTTAAAATTCTAATTTCAATGATTATTTATTTCTTTTCGTAAAAATAATGCTTTTACTTTGATTGCATTGATGTTCATTTGCAGTTTTCACATGCAAGTAACACAAAAAAGCACAAAAAAAGAAATAATTTTATTTGTGCTTGACATTATATACAGCTATTCGTTAGATATTTTCATGAATACATTTCCCCTTTCATGCATAGAATAATTTTATTTTCAAACTTTTGGTCAAATAATTGTAAAACTTTGCACATATCGAAAAATTAATGGAATTATAATAATACATATTAAACACGTTCGACATCATAAATCACACTAAATTTCAATCATACGTTATATATAATCTTAACTTATATCAATAATTTGAATATAAATTATTTGAAATAAAGTTTTGATTTGTTTTTTTCTTTCCGGCAAAATGGATTACTCAATTAATTATCCTATGAAATTATAATAAGTCATATAAATAATAAATAAATAAATAATCCAAGATAAATAAATCGCAATATAGGTTTCATGAATGATTAACATAGTATGAGTAAACATAAAATTATTATTTATCAGAAAACATATATTTCTGCACATGACGCATCGAACGTTATGAAAATATGTAACAAAAATAAACATATGCAACACGTATATCAGCGATATGATAAATATAAATAAATGTATCCACGAGTATCGGTGAATATTAATTCGACGTCGACGAAATGTTTGCACAGGTACTACATTACTTAGCGCGTGGTTTATTTGTTTAGCTTCGTGTGAAGTGTGGATGACGAGAATCAGTACAGATACGTTGATTCCGTTATATTATTACGGATTATGTCGAGCATATAATCAATCGATACTCAATACTTGTGTTCTATGTTCGAGTTGGCAATTCTCTGTATCCAAAATTATATGTATATCATATACATATATTGGATATAAAATATAAAATGATAATTTGCGTGACAGAGTGTGGATTGTCTGGAATTAAAATGGCTAGTGAGAATGGATTAAACTAACAAACACTAAACTAAATTCGCACAGTGATTGAGAAGTAACACATAAAGGCAGTAACCGGCAACAAAGGTAATCGCATTAATTCCAAGCTCTTTCCACTAATAATGTACAATCGCTTTAACTGCTATTCACTTGTGACATTGTTAATAGTAGTACACACTCATTAATTGCGATTCAACGAATTGTAGTTTACTGTGTTCCAGTGATAAGCAATAATCAAATTTTCTTCTTTTGCCTATTATCGCAATTTGTTCGACTTCTCAATCAGTCCTACGTTTTTTGATACAAATTCATTTCACCTGAAAGCTTTATGAAAATCGTTTTAATCTCGATAATTAATCAATCAAAAGTGATCAATCAATTAACGAATCGTTTAGCAAAAGTGCCGTTTCAACTCGATCTTATGACACGTTTCATTTTTTTTTTTTTATCTTTATTCCTTTTTTTGTGTCCACTTTTTTGTTTTTCTGTTTCTTTTCTTGTATTTTTGTGGTCTCAAATCTATTTCGCCATCGCTGAGTTTCAATTCTTTTTCACATAGTTCAGACGATATAAGTTGCAAAAGTTTGTGACTTTTATAAAGTGTCTAATGGGAAAGCTATAAAAACGAAATTGCAATCATTTTCGCAAGTATCAATAAAAAAATTTTCAAAAAAGTTTTTTACTACGCGTAGAATGTTACGAGCCAAAGACGATTGATGATTCCAGGTATACGAATGTAATTTTCTTTTTGCCTCTTTTTTTATAATGTCACATATATTTTACCGGGTTTTTTCCCTTCTTTTTTTTTCTTTCTTTAAAAAATGTCTTTTCCGGAATGATTTGATATATACAAAAATATGAGTTTTTGGATAAGATTTACAACTTTTGAGTTTTTAAATTATTTTGTTCGTTTAGCTTAGAGTTGCTGCCAACATTTCTCGGCTGCAACGATATGGTTAATGTGAGAAGTTTGTTTGGCGGGGTGGCTTGAAATTTGACATAGCAGTCGTGCGATATGATTTTTATCTACTTTTGCTTGCTTGTTTCGCGAAAGCTGTACTTCTTTCAAATATAACTTTAGCGAGTACTGAATGGCGTTAAGAAAATTAGTGATTTAAAACAACGGCCAGTTTCCCCTTCACAAACTTTAATTGAGAGAAAAAAGAATTTTAATAAAAAGACAAAACGTAATTTCTTTTTTGTATGAAAAAGGAGCGAGTTTTATTTCAGTATAGCAAAAATTGATTTTTTTTGTTTGTTGCTTTTGTGCATAATTATAAACATTGAAATCGGCATTGTGTTGAATCAACACTGTTGATTTTTCAAGCTAACTCGTTGAACTTGTATAAAACACTTTTAAAACTTCATTGTCAGCCAGTGTTTCAATAGAATAATCATTTCTCTCAAGTGCGATGCTTTTTAAAAAGTAGTTTTTCATCGCAAAAAACAAAAATGAAAGAAAAACCGCGCCTTTATATTATTCAAAACATTAAATGAATATCATATTTAAGCAAAAACTGAATACAGACATTCGACATTTGAATATTATAAAGCATAAATCGGCTTTTGCATAAAAATAACCTACATGAGTTATATCAATAACATAAACAAATATTAATTGAATGAAAAGCAGTTATCAGAGGTAAATTGAAAAGAGACTTAAATGAGTTTAATTTATGTTTGTAGAAAAATATATCTTAAATAATAGCCCAAGTGTTCTATTAAGACGAACAACGTTTAAAATTACACATAAAATATGTCCACTAAATGTATGAATATTAAAACACAGAATAATGGAATAATATAATTATTCTTGGATATTCTGATTCCGCAAAATGTAGCATTTATCTTCGAAATGGGTACTAATATGAGCGAACATTAAACGGTACAATTAAGAAAGATTAAATACAATTTCATATTGTGAATGTTTCTACAGCTTTTTCTCATATATAATTATATAAACTGAGTTATTTTTTAACATTGACCGACATTTAAAAATGCAATAATACATTAATTTTTTTATATAAGTATATTAAAAAATGTTGACAAATAAATGAAAGATTAAAAATTTGCTAGTTTTTAGCTAATGAAGAAGTAAATTTAAAATTTGAAATCTTTTTTTTTTAATTCGTCAATTTCCAATAATTAAGCACATATCGACTAACAACTACTACGATGTTTATCCAATCCACGGCAATAAAACAAAACAAGAAGCTCGTTCAATCGTATAAATCATGATAATTAATATTTGACACAATTCTGTCCGTGGAACTAAATTAACAATTAACAAAGTTGTCAAATTGTTTTCGTATAAATGAAAATGAACACTATTGAAAACCGGTTTTCGTATTTACGCGTAAATTCAATTATGACTTGTCAAAACGATAATTAAATTTGAATATTATTATCATATAATTAAACTAGATAAAGTCTTTGCGGTTAAATAAAAGTGTTAAAGTAAACGATTGTGAGGAATGTGATAATAAAAATAAATATGCTCAAGTGGAATGGTGAAGTTAAAAGTGAAGGAAGAGAAGGGTTCTCGCAGAACGAGAAGAAGTAGAAGTAGAAGAAGAAGAAGAAGGAGGGAGGAAGGAAGGACAAGTATGTTTAAGTGTCGGTACAGAGATCCTCGAAGCAATGTCGATAGCCTCTGTGGAGGGTTCAGAAGACTGACACCTAGTAGGAATACCAACACTTGGACTTGTGCCAGTTTGCATAAGAAGTGCGCATCTGGTACAAGCCCTAGCACACGCTGTGTGTTTCGCACATGTCACAGTGTGACATGGACTTCTCGCGTATATTTTGAAATCGAACTTGATGCTCGTACATAAGCGAACGAAATACCAAGCAAGAACAGAAAGAAAGGAATACAAATATACAACGACCTATATTTGAATTTCGAATATAAAACTAGGTAGCATAAAATGTACCTTTCAAAATTTGTGATAGATAACACTGTATATACCTTGACAAATCAAGTATTCAAACTTAGACTGCCGGTATTTCGTTTTATCCGAGCTTTCAGATACATCGATAGACATGAAACATTTTATTGCTAAATTCCGACTATTAGGCAATACAATACACGTCTGGGGAAAGAGAAACAGAGACAAAAAAAGGATGCAAAATAATAATAATAAATTATTTAAGAGCGGAGATGCACAATGAAAACAATATTGAGATATTCGTACGATCGTAAGGAAGGTACGATTTCATTTTTATGCGATGTTATTTGCCATTCACGTGATTCGACTTGCGTTTCAGTGAAATGGATATGTGAAAGACAGACAAGACGTGAATGGACTTTTTGACGCTAAATACATATGTGTTAGTAAAAGTTGTCGATCATATCACTTTCATGTCTGACGTCCAAGACAATTGATTCAGTCTTATGCGTGTCTGCAGAAACTTCATTTTTGAAATGTTACTGCACAAATCATCTATTCATCATTAAAGTTTGATTTGTCGATACATATTGACAGCTGTATGTGCAATGTGCAGGTCAAAATGTCAAAAGATCTATTGAACGTACTTGAAAATACCTTTAAGGGTTTTTGCAATATTTAATTCATCATTCTAAATCAAGTTCTGAACAAAATAACACATTTAAAACTTAACATCAACTTAAAATTACTTATGGTTTTGTAGTCGTAAAATTTGATCAATAGCATATACGATTTAAACGTAAAATCACAATCTCCAATTTATGATCGATATTATTATAACATTTACATCATATAATGTTATCGTAACATTTTTATAACAAAATTTAATAATGTCCGTTGAAAATATATATATATAATAGTTTCATGACATCTGTAAAGAAATAGTTTACAATTTTCGTATTAAAAATCAATCTTGCAATTTTGTAGAGAGGACATATGATTAAATATTCTATTTTTAGGTAAATTAAATTTAATCAAATATTCATATTCAGCTTTATATTATGATACCATTTTCTTTTCATAAATTAAAAAATAATGTAATTTATTTATTTTGAAGACATATTATTATAGTGCTTTTTACATTTTACGCTGCAGAATACGATGATACGGGTCATTTGTTGAATCTGTCAGCTGATCTTGTCAAACAGATGTTATACACCAAGTAAAGAAGCATCATGTACTTATGATACATTTTTTGAAATATAAATTGAAGTGACATTTTTTTATTAATGTTGTAATATGAAAGAGATTTTTGCCAACATATTATTTATACAAAACATGCTTTTAAATAAATCAAATTCATGTTATGCATTTTGCAGATATAATAAAAGTTATTAGCAATTATAATTACTTTCCTTTTATCATGTTTTATAACTTTTTTGCTACAGTAAAAATTTGTAATGAAAAACATGGCATAGAAATTATTTTTTAAAAGTTTAAAAAGCTATCTAATTAATTGAGCTTAACAGGTTAGTAACAATATTATAAATATATAACTACTACTGAATAGAAAATTACATTACAAATAGATTGAACTTATTATCCTGAAGGTCATTTATCACTTTTTCCATTCATTTTGCTGAATCATTATTTTCAAGTACATGTTAATCATTGGTTTTACATGAATTCTATTTCGTAGCTCTGTTATAATTGAAGATATATAATTTTATATACAAGATGTATCCTAGCACGTGAGCAATTTATTTTTCGCATAAAGGACTTTGTAAGCTGAAAATAGGATCATGAAATTAATTATAATAATTATTAAGTTACATGTCGTTTATCTATTTTCGACGATAAAACGACGATGTGATTCGTTCATATTGCAAGTTTATACTTTCAGTTTGCTTTGAACCAATGTTTGCGTGTGACAGATTACATCCGATTAATCACTATCAATTAATAATTACAATGCCTTCATTTCATTATGATATTGCATTTAATTCTGATACGTTAATAACAACATTGATTGACAGACATTTGGTTATTAATTTTAAATTATCAAAAATTAATTAGCGTAATTATAAATGAAGATAAAGATGAAGATAAAGATATGTGGATTTTATAAAAAAAAGCACACTACATAAATTATAAATACTATGAAGAGTATTAAATGTTAATCCTACAAAGGATAAAAATACGTTCTAATATTTTCATGATAATCACTTATTATTTATAAGAGATTATACATATGTAACATTTGAAGTCAATGCGGAAATATTTTCAAACCAATATAGTTGAATTTGTAATTAGAAAAAAAATGTTGTGTATATTTTAGTATATTTTAGATACACAAGTGTAGGCTGAGAAAATGTAAGAATTAAAGCAGAAATCTGAAATTTTTACATATGTAAATATATATTTTATTTGATATTTGAAGTAATCGAGTGCAAGGCAACTATAAACCCTGCTAGAAATCTCATAACGAGGAAAAGCATTTATTGTAGTACTTATATGATGTCATGTAGTATATATTCCCTTAATGGTTTCTAATGGTGACTTCAGAGTACATATGAGTTAAATTATGAAGGAATTCTTTTTTCATTATTTTCAGCAGTATTACAGAGCAATATATTTCTTTTAAATATAGTACCGTACTTTATTTATTTTGTAAAAAAATGACTTTTAGAAAGTTTCTTTGATAATTTTCTAATGAAACTGCATTGCCGTATTACTTAAATAAATAAACAATTAATTTACTTGAGAATAATAGTGAGGAAAAGTTGTGAAATTGCATTTCAAAAGAGATACGCAAAGCATAGTCTTATATATATATCTTAAAATAATAATATTATACGTAATTTCTCGTGCTTGTCAAGTGCAACGAAAATAATAATCTACGCGAAAAGACTGAAAAACAATATTGCCGTTATGGAAATGTACTTTCGTTTCTTATGCCGAAAAAGCGTTCTTAGAAGGCTTTTAAATCATGGACCGTTCCCCCTACGAAAAAGATTGTAGACCAAAACCTTCCACTCGATTGTCAAGTAGCTCGTACCTCAAACGGTAGGAAATATAATTGAGCTTTCTTCATCGTTTCCACAATGCTGGTTCTTTCATTACGCAAAACTCTTGCAAAATTCGCTTTCGGCACTTGCGAATATTACTTTGAAATTTCCATAAGAACACTTAAATCTGGTTTGCGCTGTCTCGTCGCGAAAACATATTTTCCCCAATATTCACTCGACCCTCTGATTCTGCGTCTCTTTTTCTCTTTCACTTTCTCTAGCTGGCGCCCAGCTTGAGAATTCATTCCGAAATCCATTTCTAATTCAAGGCATCGTGTTCCTTGTGAAATCTTCGCCACATTCTGCGCTTTTCGCATTTACGAGCTTCAGTCCAAACTGTAGTACGTACTCATGGACTGAATTTTCCATGAAAACTGCATCAAGTCCGAAGAACCACACCCGTTAGTACTACAAGGCACTCCTCTTTTCGATCCGATTTTGTGCCGTCGCTCAAGCACACTGGCCATCGGGAAAAGAGATTCCAAGTGAGTCATGGTTACGCAAATGGACTTAGTATAAAATGTAATTTGATCGCATTTGATCAATCCAAGACTATTACTTAAAGAATTAATTCGCAAAAAAGTTTCAAGCAGCAAGGAAATAGAGTTACGAGAAAACCAGTTTCAAGTCAAAAGATTGGGCTCGTTTACGAGCTTAACTTCGTTTTGTCAATAACATCTCTTGGTAGCAACGTTTTCATTCAAAGTAGACGTTCAACGAATGCTTTTTGTATCAATACAACATTAAGAAATGCCATTAATACAAAATAATAATAATTTTTTCTACAGATGTGCGCAATCATTTAAATGAAAAAAATGCACAAAAATGAGATTAAAAAAATGATATTTCGAGTTTGTGAGTTTATAATCAAAGTAATTACAATCTACCTTTCAACTCGAGAGTGAAAATAATTTAATCAAGATCCTCATTAATAAAAACTAATTTATAATTAAACTAACATACAACAAAAAGTCTAATATTAAATGTTCTGATTCATCAAAGATGAAAGCCAGTTTCTCGTTTATTTGTCTCATTATTATGCAAATGTTAACGATTACCTGATAACTAAATTATAATTAACTAGTTATTTTGAGTGTATATTTTAAAGATACACTGCACACATAAAGTATCGAAATACGATTTCTTGATTACGTATTGGGCTAATTGTTTAAAGTTGGTACTTTGATTCTGTGTCACTGATGAAAACCAAGCTTGTAATGACTGTTTCACCGCATCGGAAACAGCATTCATTTGCCAACTAACTACCCTTGCACCCCGTTCTTAACTGAATTCATGATTTCGAATCTCTGAAACGAGAAACGAGGGATGGCTTTCTGCTAAAATATTGTCCCGAGACTTCTGAAACTATATCTTCCTTCTACAATATCACAATATACAGAGAGGTTAATAGGAAAACGTATAATGAAGTTGTTTGGATTTGAGAAATTGGATGTGAAAAGATGAGTCGGTGAATCGACACACAACCAGACGCAATCGCATTATAATCGATTCATTCGAAAATTGTTCGTCTCATAAACATTCATGATGTTATTTCCTTCAATTCTTCTATTATTTGACTCACGATTGCTACTACTTTATGTTCAAACAGCGAAAAAAGAGACAACACAGCCGGACATGGATATACTGTTGGCGTATATAGAGATTCTGACAAGAGCTGGATGCTGTGTTACTTCAACAATATCGGTGCTCTGAAGAGAAAAGAAATTGGGAATTTCACGCTTCCGTTGACGATTCTGCGAGAAACTATATACCGAGTGCGGCAATGTTTCATGCTACAAGTATTTTTTTTTTTTTTAATACAATTTCTACTCCTCCCTCAAATGAACTTTTACAAAAGTGAACACGACTGACAGATCCGAGATCTTTTTTACACATTATAAAAACACTGTTAAAAAAATATTTTTAAACATTAATGTTTTTTTATTTTAGAACTTTTATTAAAGTCCTTTTTGATATATCTGGGTTATTATTAAATTTTGCCACTGTCGGCTAATATAACATCTAGTCAAAATATCAACTGTTAGTTTGACTTCGATAACTGTGTATGCGTAGAATTAACAAAGCGTTCTCGAGTGTGCCGTTGGTATAACTAGTTTCGAGGTGTGAATTGTCACTTAAGACGTGTTCGCTTTAATTTAAGCTTTAAGACGACCAACTCTTAACTACATGAAGTAAAGTCAGCCCGGGATAAGTTTACTCGTACTGCGAACTTCGGACTTTGGTCCAACCTTTTTAACTACACTGTATACTATGCAACAAAGTCAGACACAAATGTATGTTTGCTTTTATTTTTGTTTTTCTTCAATCTTAGTTTCACAAAAGTTTCATATAAGTGTCACTCAATCTTATCATTCAAAGCAATCTAATTAATGCATTAGTTTAATTAATTCATTGACTATTTGATTTATTATTTTTATATTAAACGTTTCCTTTATTTGATTTTGTTGAATTAAAAATGTATATACGCTACAATTGTATAAAAGTACAGATTGTAAAAATTAACAATTTAGCTTTCTGGTAATGGCTGTTCAAATATAAATAGCTGCATTAAAAAAATGTCATTTGAAAATTCTCGTTAATAATACATTAACCCAAATACAAACCGCGACAGTTGATTTGCATGAAATCACATGGAGAGAAACAAAAGGCAAATTAGGTGAATAGAAACGATGATAAAAAATTAATGTATACAAGCATAAATGGAGAGTGCTTCGAATGCAACGTCGTAACGCTGAATTGCTCTGTCTACAGCGATGTTTCAAACAAATTAAATTTGCATTTGCCCGAACAGCATCTTTTTTTTCATTCTCTCTCACTCTTTCTCGCTCTAACAGTTACACTTTTTAAAACACAATCAAACCTGACAGTTCAATTGCTATTACGTTGACATTTATCGTCGATAAAAATTCTTTTCAACTATTTTGTCACTCACGTGTTGTGTCGCAATCATAAATGTAAAAGATGGTGATTTCTGTATACTTTTTATTGTCAATAAACGAGATGAGTCTTACCAATGCGACAAAACGTTTGAATGAGAAAAAAAGTCTACTCATGAAAAAACAACAAAATAATGCCAGAACAAAAAATGTCTCCCTCAAATTTTGTACGTAGTAAACACGATATAAATGTTTCCGCGAGATGAAAGCAAATTGTTTCGTTCCTTTGGTTATATATCTATGTTACTTGCCACTTTGTGCATATATACAAATATATACAAATATATATATATACATATATATATACAACAATGTATGTCCGCAGGATAAAATCGTGCAATGGTTTACTCGTCGTTCGTTTATTCGTTTGTTTATACGCCCTTTTCATTGCTTTTATTGAGATTCTCTGCGGTTCAGAAGAGCGAACGATTCAGCTCTTTGTCTAATTGTTTACCGTTAGCAATTATTATTACCCGCGTATATGCAAACGACGAAAACGTAAAACGGATAAATGAAGACAGATGTGTAATAGTGAAGAGAAAGTGAAAAAAAGTAGATACGAAAAGGGTCAGCGCATAACCCGTTATGTTATGATTATTTTATCCAGCCACGAAGAATGTAATACGTTTAGAACGTTGTGTTTTTTGGATTACCTTTTTTCTTTTTTTGAGGAAACATCGTAATATGAAATCATGATTTGTGTTTTCGTATATTGTTTCTTATTTGATTAGTTGATTCGTCAAAGAGAAAGAAAATAAAACAAATAATTTCATCCGTGGCAAAAAATGTGCAATAAACAAATTGTTGAATTAAACGTTTGTTTTAGAACGAGAGGAATTTTTCATTTTTACTAGCGGCGAAAAATTCGTTACAACGCTTTTAATTATTTCACGTGCAAAAATAAAAAGCTTTTTATTTAGTCGTCTAACGTTCGTCTGACAAAGCTTTTTATATCAAAATAATGAGCTGACAATTTGAATGAATATGTCATAAAAGAAGAAGAGATCGCCTTTCTTAAATACGCATTGTTAAAATGATTTTGTGCATAAAAGAGTTATTTATTTATACGTAAACGTATATTTAAAATGTTTTACTTAATTTGAAATAACAATTATCACTTTTTATTTCATCAATCTTTCTAATTGATTTTGTTATTTTATTTTATTATTGATCAATTAAAAAAATGGTTTTGCATAAGAAACATAAAAATCTTCTTCATACTCACACAAGAGTTAAATATTTTGCTTAAACTTTTCACTTGTTTAAAGTTCTTCAACTTGTCATTTTTAAAAAATAATTTTTTTTCATCAGCCAAGCTGTATGTCATGTACGCATCTTCTGCTTCGAGAAGTATGCGCAACTCACGTCGGTACGTAATTTATTACATAGAAGTAACGTACAGAAAAGCTTTTTACAGGATGAAAATCTCACGCTCTTCAGGAATTACGACACTCAAAAGTTTACGTGGAAGATGTCATCAACATTTTCTACGCCCGAGTGAAATTTTGGAATAAGACAACATATATGTGCAAGCGAAGATAAATAATTACGAAATACTGTTGGCGGAATTAAGTTATTACATGCATATTAAACAACATCAAATTGCTAGGTCTTGTCAAATCAGTGGTAATTAATATAACCAAAATGGTAAAAATGATCTTTTCATTTAAATATTTTATTTCAAAGTGATTTTAAAACAAAGTGCAAAAATGGCAAACGAAAGATAATAAGTGTATTTTAATTATATATTTTGCGTAGTGTTAAGTGTTGTGAAATAGTTTGATTAATGTGGTGTATGATGTTCCATGAATTTCTAGAATGTTCGCTAACTTAACAACGATGGTACGAGGAAAACCAGTAGGTGTTATAAACTATGCAATGTGCTTACCGGTGCGCACCTTCAACAAAATATGTGTAACTTGATGCTTTATCGGACACCCGCAGGATGCTAGTATTGAAATGTATGCAATTCAGTTCTATACCATGGTACTCAACTTTTCAAACATTAGTAACATGCAAAGTATTTTGACAACATAATGTAATATAACATAATGTAAAATAATAAATATGTTTATTACGATTAATATTATACAAAATTGTAACTAAATTATACTAAACTTTCATAACAAATATTCATCTATGAAATTGAAATGTAAAGTGAAATTACTAATGTTTATTTTACTCTAGTGTTTTTGTACACTGACTGCAAAAAATGATGATTAATCATTTTGAATGATTTAAAAATGTATTTGCCGCTTGTCCATAAATGTCCATAATTTTCAATAAATGTAATTTAGGATATTTATCAAAATTAAATAACTATTATGTAGTATAAGAAATTGAGTTATCAGAGGCAAAAGTATGCACGTCATTCTGAAATGAGCAGCGTATGGTTTTGGAATTAGATAATAATTTTCGAGTCATCTATGGAAGTACAAAATTTTGCGTGGACTATAGGGAGAGATGTTGGTCGCGCAATTTAATGATGCGTGACAGACGGATGGATAAGCTGGCAGACGCGCAACGAAACGTAGGCAAAGTACATTAATTCTCTTTAAGCCGGACATTTATATTAATTCGCCGTTATTAATAACGCTTAAATACGCTCATCTGTTGGTCTCGCTGCTGTTAGTTTCGACCTTGCAGTTTGGATGCGGCGAACCATCTGACAAAGAGCAAAAGAAAGCAACAAGATTGAAAGAGAGGAAAAGAGAAAATAGAAAGAAAGAGAGAGGCAAAGAGTGAACGAGCAGAAGCAACTAAAAGAACAGTATTAAATTACATTTAGCTTAGCGTGAGCACAAGGATGAACGAGAGCGACTCTGATAAGCCATCGTCAAAGAGACCGAATTCACGTTGCCGAAGCGAATCAGCGAAACCAGAATGTTATACCAAGTACATCGAAGACTCTGATGTGCAAATGGGACACGATGAAAAGGAAACAAGCATGCATTTGGGTTATCTGTTTGTATTAGTTTAGTCTCAAGACTCAACTCTATATCCCAACATAACTTTAATGTATGCACGACGTTTAATGTCAATCCGTATTTCGAGCTTATGTATTTATGACATTTTAATAGCACCACTGAGTCTTCAATTAGTTTCATTTTCATTGCGTAATTACTTTAAACATTATTGTCTTCATTCGCACTATAACATAACGACATAAAATGTCTCTCGCAAAGTCTAACTGTTGCAAGTGCATTTTAATAAACGTCAATATGACTCTACTTGTACAAATTGCAAACCCTTTTATCGCAAGAAGATTCTCATTATGAATATCAGTTGAGTTCAAAAATGTATGAGTTAATGGTTATATATGTTGCTACAGAATGAGATTTTTATGTTTTTATGTTATGTAATAAAAGTGAGGGTAAAACGATTTTAAACGTAATATTAGACGATATATCTAGTAGCTGTGATATTATGCTTCTATATATTGTACATCTACTTTCTTCCCAAGAATATTCTTTTTACTTATGATACAAATATTTTCAAAATGACATTTTATAATGTTTAATATAAAATGTTAACTTTGTATCAATTAAATTGTTATAATTGAATTGCCAATATTGGTGTGAGAAACAAATTTCATGACAATACTGCATACTAGTAAGTATAATTTTTGACTCCTCTTCTACTATGTCGAAGTCAAAACAAAGTTTGTAAATAACTATATAGCTCATGTTTGACCGATAGCAAATAAAAGTGATGTAGTGATGTATTCGCAACCGGTTTTGTTTGCGTTGTATATTTAATTTTTGTTTCTTCTTCTTTTTCTTTCGTAGCGAAGCAAAATGTTTGCTCTCGGTCATTATACATCTCACAAGATGTTCATTACTAGTTACTACTTGGTGCTTACTACGATTGAAAGTGATTGGTAAATGCAAGAATAGACGCTCATGCACGGTTGTTTCCTGTATTAATCAGTAACATCGTGCTAAAACAAGTAACACTGGTTGAATTCTTCAACCAAAATGAATACAAAAAAATGAATTATAATTAAACAACTTCTTTGGACATACAATTTAGTTCTATATCGAGACGATTGCACATGTGTAATTTATTTTTTAATTTTTATTTATAGTACCATTTCATCTAGCGTGAAATTGCTTTTCAGTATATTAATTAATTAAAAAATATTAAATTATATTCTGCAATAGTCGTATCCAAATAATAAAGTTGTTCATTGCAATATAATTAAATATTGTAAATAATATTAAATCTTTGTACTTTAGAAATGATTATATTTGTTTTACTTATTACTTTTATTTGAAAAAGTGTTGACCTCAAATACTATAAAACGTCTCATTTTGTGCTATAGAAAAGTGAAAATAATTGTATAACTTTTAACTTATTTAAGAAACATAATTTCCGTTGAAAAAAGTATTATTTATGGGTACAGACAATTAATTTGTAACTATCATAAAATACAAACAAGTTGATATCGGTTAAATCTTTAGAAATGTTTGTACTGTTTCGCAGCATTATGTGACACTTGGTGTTGCCGTGACTATCGGGTCTTACAACCGCAGAACTTGTACTACTGCCACCAGGAGAAATGTTAGGAACTTTGAAAATGAAAATTATCCTCGTTGCTCTTCTCTTAGTCTTCGAATGAAACAAAGTTGTTCTAAGGCTTTTTTTTCAACCAAAACAACTTTTTTTTATTTGTCGCAACTCATTTCAAATAAGAAGATTACGATTTATGTGTAATTCAATTTTATACGATTGACGAAATGCTTCAATAAACAAGCGAATAATACGTCAAATTGTATATAAAATTAATTCTAAATATTCAATACTCACGAGTAAACCGCTTTATCAAATTTTGCTAAAGTAACTTACCTAAAACAAAGAAAATGAAAATATAAATTAAATAGTTATTCATTTAATGTAATCATTAATTTTAATTAAGTATGCAAGCTTCAATTAAATTTCTTAACAGTATAAAGTATATTTTCCAAGAAACACTCGCAGATTCAGACAGTTTTCAATTATTTTTTTCTTCGTAAAAGCATTAACTTTTTGTAGCGCATTAAGGGTGTGTTTTTTTTCTGTTTTTACATATTTTTGTATGTTCGTTTTTTCCTTTTTTTCAGTTTTAACGTAGTGTGGCTTTTTCGTTTTTTTTTTCATGGTTGACGTTGTGACATCAGGAGAAAGACACGAGAAAAACATGAGAAAAGTAAAAGGAATGGGTGTCCTAGCTTCATCTCTTGAAAGTTGGTTCAATTTAGATGGAAAGTTTAAGACTTACTACAGTGGATAGTCTACACACAGTGACATTTAGTGTTTTCAGAACGTAGATTTTTCTCCGTTTTAAAAGAAAAATTTATTTCAGAATTTGTTCACTCTCTTACTAACGTAGCAACTGTTTTAAAAAGTTAATTCAAAATTGTTCGCTTACGACAAAACACTTAATTTTATATTACAGAGTATAACAATGAGTCTGAAATATGGTTCTAATAAAGTAACGATGTTACAAATCCTGTTCAGAATTCTAAACAATAAACTAATTCAGAAATGAAAATTATGCAGTTACATTAGATCCTGATTTGGTTGGGATCTCCTTAATCACGTCGTTTTTTCGATTAAGTCAAAATTGGATTCATCGGCTGAAACTTTGTATACAATGGCACTACAATAACAATGCGTAATTGTAGAGTAAAGCTAAGAAACTGAATGGTTTATTTATAATGAAGGAAATTGCATGGAATTGACTGCAGTGTGACTGTCTCTAACGATATAAATGGGGAAAAGCCCTCTTGATCCTAATAAAGTTGAAATTAATTGTCCTTCGAGTAATTCATTTTGTGTCGCTTTTGAAAATCGTGACACTAACTTACCACACAGGTTTTCATTGCATTAATTTTACAAGGCAGCCGCGTTCGAGTGCGAGATTTGCACGATTCAACCCCTTGATGAATAATTAGAAAGCATTGATCACGGAAACTTGTATTACTAGTTCGCTAATTCGAATCTCGGATCTCGACTGCTAATAATTTCGTCAAACATGGCTCTATAGATAGTCGCCATTGCACTTAGGAGAGATCTCCGGCTTGCGGCTTCCGCGGTATCAAGATTTCCGACGACAATTTCCCAACTCCACTTTGAATTGTTAATAGATCGGAGTACCAGCCGGCATTATTATTTTGAATAACGTTTACAGTAGTAAATTGAGGTTATTACGTTTATTCTACGATAACTTATTGTCCTTTTCATTTCAATCTATAATAACCAAGTATAACTGTTATTGTCACATTAATTGAAACATTATTCTAAACATAGAAACACATACACATTGCACACATTTATCATCACCGCAGACGTCTCCTTCAAATACCACTTTTATCGTCTCGTCAAATTCGTATTATAATCAAATTAAATTCATTCAATTACAACAAGTAAATGCACACTGTTCCTTTATCGTGTTGTGGCTTGTATAACATTCTTTTGTATCCCTTTTTTTACTGCCCTTTTTGCAGTTTCTCTTATCTTCATTTTTACAAGTAGCGTATGCAAACGAAGAAAACAAAACAGGAAAGGAAAAAAAAGAAAAGGAAACGGAGATAAAGTGGCAAAAATATTCACTTAAAAACATTCAAATCTGAACAAGTTTCCTAAAGGAATAAATTTCAGTTATTCGTTCAACGTTAAAATTTGCGAAAAAGCACGAAAAATTATACAATTATTTTCATTTAAATTTATGATTTTTTAGTGCTTTTTAAATTAAACCTTTCTTTTTATATTTTCGTTTAGTTCATGCAATTTGTCTTCACAAAGATTTTGCTGTTATATATATATATATATATATATCATAACTCGAGAATATAATACTCATCGATAATGAAATTATGGATTAATAAGGTTACCTTGATTGAAAACTTTACTAAATAACTCTGCGGAAATCTATTAAACATTGAACAGGCATCATACCTATATACTACAATCTATAATATAAATTTCACCGATATTACAAAACAATGCACTTTCCTAATTTAAAAGTTCTCCTTTTTTTCGTTCTTTTTTTCTAAGTTTTTTCTTTGTTTCTTTCTTTTTGCTAAAGCCTTTTAAGTAAGTTAATCATGTATTTCTTCGAAGCAAAAGCGTTCTCTCAGCAGCTTTTTCCGTCGTGTTTTTGAAACTTGTTTGTTAAAGATGGTAGATTAGAAGTAGCGTAAGTGAAGACTGATATAGAAGAAAATGTATGCCAGTGTTGTTAAGAGATGTGCGGCGTGCAGTAGTGTTAATACGTTATCTTGTCATCTGTGAATCCATGTGGGACTTCATGCTGCAATTACTGATTGCAGCTTGTCCACACGAATCAAGTTCGAGACCACCATGGTTTCTTTTCTGTTTTAACATACTAGTCATTAAACAAATCTACGGAACAATCGAAAAAATTATTTTATTCTCTTCTCGCTAAAGTTTTTTCTCATTTCCAATGTACCACTGCGATGTGTAACTCAAATTTTTCATGTTCACATTTTTTTTCCTTTCCTTCTCGTTTTTCTTTCATTTACATGTAAATCATTTTTACAATTATAAAATATAAAATTAATTTAATGAATAAACAAATTAATAGGTTTTTTTTTCTAATTTTAATTTTCTTTTCATATGAAACATTCTTATCTGGTCATTTTACTTGTGAATTCATCTTTATTCCGATTAACTGAAATGTACAATTTACAATAACAGAACCAAGTATTAATACATCTGCTATTGAGAATCGATCAAATAATCGCATTATTCAATGAATAATGTAGGAAAATCACAGTAGTACTAAGTATTCATAAAATATTAAATGAAATTGTAATTTATAACTCGCATAATCGAGGGTAATTTCACGTTAATTCATTTAAATGTCAACTGAAACAATTCAAACATTTGAGATATTCAAAACACAACGGCCGAATATCATATGTAACAGAATTATAGGATCAAATTAATAAAACGTTTCGATTAATGATTTTTCTCAGTCAACCGTTAATTCATACAAATGTATTGGAATAATAAACTGAAATGTTCATTACTAGAGTAGTTGTTTAATCTTTATATAAGCCGTCATCGAACACAAGCAGTGCAGTGTAATCAAAACTTGTCAGCAGCATCGTATCTTATTACGGTAAGATTTTATCTGCCTGTCAAGTTTCTAAATATGTCCTTTTTTTGGATAATGTTTATGCATTGAGAGTTTATGCGGTCAGCTATGACCCCCTATCTGTATCGCAATTAACGTGTCAAAATAGTAGTCAACATTTTATTAATAATAAATATACACAAGAGAAACCTTTGTAGAAATTTAAGAAAAAAAATGAAATATCTACTTTCCAATGTTTATTCACATAACGGACATGTGAACATTAATTTATCTCGACAAGTTCAATATCTCAAATAGAAAAATCTGCTTTTTGCCAGCATTTACAAATGAGCCAACCTTGGCACATTTGTAAATCCTGCAATTTACCAACGGTAGAAGTCGGGCTTGGCCCAATGCAAATACAAACGATAGTGAATCGTTGGCACAAGGTCGCCCCAAGGTGTAAATTATTTATTAATAAATTGAATATTCATTATTAGCAGTAATACATTGGGCCAAGATTAGCACAAGGTTGTGTAATCATATGCAGAATTTAGTAATTAATATACAATAATTTTTATTAGCAGCGGCGTGTTGTGCCAAGACTGGTACAAGATTGTTTTGATATATGCACGATTTAATGATTAATATAGAATTTATTATCAGTAGTCACGCGTTGGACCAACATTGGCACAAGGTCGTTTTATTTTATGCAATATTTATTTATTCTTATATTTATACTTATAGAAATATCCATCGCTTTTAATTATCACAATCTAAACAAGTTTGGCGTGATATTGGCAGACAACAATCGATGTTTATCTTGTACCAATATTGGCCCGACAGTCGGTAAATCACTGGTCAGCGACTGGGCCATTCAAAATATTTTACGACATACAAACTCATAGAAGTTGTCAGATATATTTTATTAGACCACAGATAATACACTAAAAGACTATTTTATACTAAAAGAAACATAAAAAAATTAATTCATAAATATTGGCCCATGACTGGCATAGGCTTGGGCCGAAAAAAACCTTAATAGTAGACTGTTGTTTAGTGATTTAAATTTAATTATTGTGATTTCAATTTCATATTGCAAATCTTAAAATTTTTATGTTTGAAATATTAAATATTTGTTATGTATAATATTAAATTGCCCAATCGCTGGCGAGTCCTTTATCGATTATCACACCAATACTGGATCAAGATAAAAATCGATTGTCATGTGCCAGTATTGCGCCAAGCTTGTCCTGACAACTGTTACAATGTTTAAACATCAGATATTTCTATATGATATATATTATAACTTTGCGTATTAAACAAACTAACTCATATAAATAAAATGAACATTAAAAAA
>JABFPJ010002261.1:0-20482 GCA_022817425.1 Gryon sp. ZL-2020
CTATTAACGTTGGCAAACAATCCTGCATTAACGCTGGCATAACGGTGAATACAACGATGGTTCAACGCTGGTAAGCCAGTAATTTAATTATGAAAAATGTAGTCAGTTAATACTGGGCTAAAACGTCGGTCCAACGTCGGACAAAAACTGGCTATTAACATTGGCTAACAATTCTGTATTAACGCTGGCGTAACAGTGAATACAACGTTGATCCAACGTTGATAAGCTAATGTCGGCAGCCGACAATGTTTCAACATTGGTTTAATTGTGAAATTGTTATAATGTTGGCATTTTCCATATGGGATGGTATAGTAAAAATGTGTTAAAATAAAAATAAATCTATTATGTAAAAGTTGTTATTATATACTATGTACTAATTTTTAATATTACACAGAAAGAAATAATCTCACAAACTTTACTACATTTTCTAATAATGTGATATTATTGGTATAAAAACATAGTACTTGTTAGCCGAGTCTAGTGAAAATATACAGAAGTGTTATAAAAAGAGCAGGATATATAATAAATTTTCATATTAAATTATTTAAATTATATTATTAAAGCAGACAATATTTTGATCTTTTAATCGAATAATACTTCATTAGTAGATATATATATATATAGTAAAATTTGTTACATTATTATTTTCTGTGAAATAAGTAACTTTATTCATCATATTTAGAAGTTATAATTTTTATCAGACTTTTATTTAGGGTTGCTGATGGATGACGAAACCGCACCAGGTACTTCAATTACACTATAAAAACGCAACAAAACAGCACCAAAATATACTTATAATATGATTTCAAACATCAAATCAAACAGTTTTTTGTGTTCAAACTAATCTAATAAATCAAACTTTGTGTCATGTTAGCATGACACAAATTAGTGTTGTATGTTTTCACCAACATTGCGGGCTTAATCAATTTTCAATATACCTCTTACGACAAATGGAGCTAAATCCTTTCATAGGCATCTAAAGGATAATTTTGTATTAAAAATTACAATAAAGTGTTATTATTATTCATGGGTTACTTTTGTTACTTTATCTATGTTTTAATGGTGCATTTTATAGTGTGGTTTTAGAGCATATTTTGGTTCGGTTTTACTAGTATTTTCTAGTGCGGTTTTTTAACTCTTTAAAATGACCGCTGGTGCCCTACAAAAGCGCACCAAATAATGCAACAAAAGCGCAACAAGCGTGCAGTCGCTTTTAGAAGCACATATAGATAATATTACGATACATTATATAAATATATATATGTTTAAATAAATAAATATATTTATTTATATTTTATAAATAATTATTAATATAAACAACAATTTAATCATTATTTATACTTATTATGACCCATGTTGCATCTTTTTCATTCAAATTTACATCCATGTATGGTTATAAAATTAACGTATTAATTCATTAGAAGGTAATTACGAAAAATATAATAATTAAGAGCAGTTACCGATTATGTATTCATTATGAATTATCTTTTAAATAGAAATTTGATCAGAAAGAAATTAAATATTTATTTAAGCTCTATAATTCTGGTATGATAAATGCAAGCATAGTTAATTTTAGAGTTGTCTGGCTTTTCCTGCATTTTGGAATAATTAATTAAGCTGAAAATATTATTTTCAAATTGAAAACATCGGGAGAAAGCATTTCTTACAATACAATAAATAAAGTTTTGTTCAGCGAGGGGCTCTAAAAATAAGAAACCGCGATTTTGCCGTTGTTATAACGTGAACACACGCTTTCTTATTCGGTTTCTGAACGTAGGATTCCGTAGACTATGCACATGGACCGGATACGGATGCGCAGAGGCTAATCTGGCCAAGTCGGAGAAAGCATCTAAAATTACCCGAAACATGTCTGAGCTTGTCTGCGAATGCTGTTTGTGACAGCTGCAAGGTTAGCCGCATGATAAACTTCACTTATATATTTCAGCAACCATAAGAGCTTAATAAAATAAATGAATTTTCAACCTACAACGCAGATAATTTATGCCATTTTTGATGGTATAAATTACATATCATTTTAATGTACATATTTGATTTGAATAATTTAAGCACTGCTAATATAATTAATAAAATACTCTACTGATTTAATCATAAGTAATTTATATAATTACTTGGCTATTTGAACATATTAAAACGTTAATTTTAATGTGCGTAAGTATAGTCTTTTTGAAAGTATTGATTATTTATAGATACGTTGAAATCAATGTAACTTTAATAAGCTTATGAGTAACTGAAATCATACTATCATGCGTGTTTACATTATTTTGTATTAATTTCATATTAGTATAGCATTACATTACATTTACAGATTCAAGAGTGGTACAAGACGACGGTATAAGTTACATAGTAGATGACGCTACTAATGGTGAATATAATTATTATTTCGAATGTAACAATAATAATGTATTATAATTGATCATAATTATAATACACATTTCTAACATCAAATTATATTTACAAAATATCGTTCAATTTATATTTGATCCATTTTTGTACCAATCGTTAGCTTGCTTCTATTTATTTTTATTATAAAACATAAACAATATTAATAAATCTCTAATTATAAGCATAAATAGATGTTAGTTGTTATTACAGTTTAAAACATTCCATTACAAGATTGCTATATGTCAGAATTATATTATACTATTTATGGGTATTATGAAGGCTACTATCGAAGGATATAATCGATGAAGTCGTGCTGTTATATTCAATGCAAAGTTTATTGTCAACTTTATTATATTCAAATCCATGTATAACTAACCAACTAAAACAAACGTTTATTTTAGTGTCAACCAATCAACTATTGTATGCACATACCAACCCGAACATTTACACATATATATGCAAACCCAACCGAAAACCATGTAACACATATGCGGTACATATTGGCAATGATTAAAGCAATAATAAATTTGCAGATGAAATTGCGAGAGAGCAATATTTATTAGATACTAACCAGATATGCTGTTTGCTTATTAATTCAATTAAGACATTGTGATAAGATTCATTGAATTGGGTTAGTTATTTAGCAAGAGTAGTGGATAAAATATAGATACAATATTTGTTAGATTTTTTTGGTTATTAAGCATATTATTTTTCCGTAGATAACTAATGTGTAAATTATTGAACATTCATGTAATAAAAGGAAGCTGAAGAAAATTTGATTTTAAAATATTAAATAAATGTTTTTTACAAAAAAGCTTTAACAATGAACGAAACTGTATAAAATAATGTGTATGAAAAATAATGATACAAATAACATATTTCAAAACGTTCAGGTATTTCAACGAAGTCTCTTCGGGTTCCTTCCCCTCTACACATATTTTCATTTATCTTCCATTTCCATTCGTTGGTTTCATTTTATCCATTTGGATTTTGTACATATGTAGCTTTGTACAAAAGCCCCTTCCTTTTGTTCTCATGACATTTTTCACCCACCTTCATTTATTCCAACTAAGTATGTAAAAAATTCAAGTCTTAAGTCTGAATGTAAGACGGTGCCCCAACATAATATTTCTGTGCGTGTAATTTCTGATATCATGTATAGTGAAGTTGAATATAAATAACAAAATATATTTACGTTTCTTTCAATCCATAAATGTAATATGAAAATATTGGAAAATACTTTTAACAAATAATATAATAAAACAAAGATTACCCCACATAAAAATACTTCAAACAGAATTTTTAATCAACATTTTTAATATAAATAATATTATATTTGTGTTATTACTGGTTTAGTTTTATTAATAAAATAAAGATAAAGTGCTTTGCATAAACTGATTACACTTTTTTCCTTTAAAAAATATATTCTTCGGGATAATTTTTTGTCAGAAAAAAAAGTAAGGGGCGTCGCAAAGAGCAAAGGATAAAATATAACGGCAGAAGCAAATGAAGCCGGTGCCAAAAAAGCGAATGGTGATGCACAGATGCGGCGGATGTAAAACTACAGCGAAGTTCATGAGACTTCGGCTGTTTAGGGATAAACGCCGAACAAGAACCGAAGGAGGATTGCATCTTTTTTTTCACAAGCCCGAAGACCGGCCGTTTATTTTTAAGATCAGACATTTGTCGTCTGAAGTCTGCATTTAATGACCTCTGTGAATGAGAGCGCGGGTTTTAATGACCGAAACATCACGATTGTCACGTGAAATCATTTAAACACCATGCCGGTCCTATCTTAAAATTTACGTCCATAGATCGGAAATGGTATGAGAAACGCTGGTCAAGAGAATTTTGGTCAATTTTTTATTTTTATGAAAACACCTATTTCTTTTTATATTATAATACTTTGTTTTCTAGGAAACTAATTCAACACTCATTAAATTTAATACTTTTTTAAGTAATTTAGTAGCTTTGAATTAAGTTAAACATTTCTGAAGCATAATTTTTAAATATTTATATTTATTATTTTTCCTGTTTAAGTTATTATTTTATGAATGATATATAATTATATCTATTTACACCAATTAAACTTGTTTGTTTATAATTATATAATTAAATGTTTTTATTATTCACCCTGATTATTCATATATTATAAATTAGTTTACTAATAATATTACAATTATTATATAACTAAAATGGTTGTACTAAATAATATTACGTTATTATGTACATTTAGTTTATTATTCTGTCAGTTTGTAAGTTTCAATCTCATTGTTCGATTCACTTGCTGTTCTACATGAAAACATGTTTTGTTTTGACGTGGATATCTTCATATCATGCATATATACCATACGTTACTACTTGTGTAATTTCATATTGTAATATAGCTTTATAAGATTGGTAAGTCTGTCAAATATTGTCTATAATATTTTCACATAAAAACAATAGCATTTACTTTGTAAAAATAAATATAATTTATTTAGTGATTTATTTAAGTTTCATATTGTTATGTCGAATTTAACATGTTTAAAGAAAACTTTTCATTTTAAATTATTTATCTTTAAACTTTAAAACGCATTAAATGAATTAATAGAAACGAAATATATTACAAGCTTAGGTTTAACATAAGAAATTCTTATTCTGTCAACCAGATCTAGTAGCAAAAGAACGACATATGTAAAACGTTCTAGACCACCCAATTACCCCATTTATCTTATTCTTCGAATTATTGTAAATTGATTTCAATCTTCTTGGAAAACATTTCTAGTCTAAATTTATATTTGACATAATACAAAAGTCAAGTGGCTTTTTTCCATCATATCAAATTTATTTTATGTTAAGTAAAAAATTAAACTGAACTTTATTTTGTGCATAATATTTTTGCTGAAAGTAAAAGTGAAATTTAAGGTTGCGTTACGACTTGTTGTAATAAAGTTTATTTCAACATTGACATTCGACATAGTTTTAGAACCATTTATTTTTCATGTTCATAGTTTGAAAAACAAATGATAAAATCTGTGAACAAAGTATCGCTGACATAATTCTTTTTGCTATTAAGGTAATTTTTACGACACTCAATGGAGTAATCAAACAGAATCGAAGCTGAAATCCAGACACGGGTTTATGTCTAGAACAGTGCATGAATAGTGCTAATTCGCGTACACACGTAACATCAATGTTTGGGCCCACCCTATCTTCTTGAACAAGCGTTAACTTTGAGCAACGCTCTATACATAAACCGGACCTCTTTATATCGAAGTTCAGACACGTCATACATAACAGTCTTCAGTATTTGACGTTAGTTTCACGTGATATTGTTAAAGACTTCATCAACGTTACAACGAAAACATGACGTAATTATTAAAAGTATTGTTACACGGGACGAGTAATATCCGATATCATTCAACTTACAACGAGATAATTAGGTCATTGACTTCATTCAATTTGTCAGATTTCATAAATCTGAGAAGAAAGTTTAACATAAGTCGAAGAATGAATTTCCTTATTCATGCAATCTTTAATACGTAAGCCGACGAACAAGTCTTTGAACTTTTAATTTACATCATTTTAATTTGCTATAATTTATTCTACATTTATACAAAAAATTATAAACTATAATAACCTATCAAGTTTAAGCAAATCAATTGAGTACATTTCAAGCAAATAAAAAAACTTGTAATATATTTAAATTTAATTTTATCCATCTTCTAATTACTGTAAATGTTCATTTTAATTACGCAAACCACGATTGGAATTTGAGTGAAAAAGAAGACAAGGAAATAATGTTATACAACAGCTGTGCTTCGCATTAAGTTACCAATTTCCGCTGTTTCGTTCTTCCGTTATGGATTTATCACGCTTATACTTTTGTCTGAAAATAATGTGCTGAATAAGTCTGCGGGGTCACCTATCACTGCCGTCTCACGTTTCACAACCCCATGTAAATGTGAACCATCTTGTGTGAATCCCCGAGTTAATAATTGTGATATAAACTCGCTTCACGTATATGCATATGAAGCGAACGAAAGATACATTTTCAGAATTACAAAACGTGAAGAAAAAAAAGTAGCGAGGTATAGTATAATAAAGTGAATAATTTTTGCTAGATCGCGCGATTTAATTGCGTTAAATGAAAGGTGTACAAAGTACGAATAACGTATAAGGCCGAGCTTTACCACTGTCATAAAACCTTAGAGCTTTGTACATCCAAGGGGATGTAGTGCTGGATTTCTTCATTAGATTGGTAGAAAAGTATGTAATAAAGTGAAACACGTAATTTTACGACTGTTGCCTCACTAGTGCTTATAATTCATTAAAGATCTTTGTAATTTACAAACACAGCATTCTTCTGATTTTGTTCTTTTAAACATTCATTATACACAAATTACCTTGAATTTCATATTACTCATTGCAACTTTCAAAAACCTCGTGGCAAAATCTATTTATAGAGAAACATTTACCATACTAAATTAAATGTACTAAGTAAAATGACATTTCATGATATTAGAAAATGTTTAATCACATTTTAATATTTTATTTTTATAATGAATACAATCAATCATATTTGAATGGCAAACTACAGATTTTGATTTTAGATTGTAATTACATTTTGATTCAGAATTTCAGTATGTTATTCCGCTAATTATTATTTGTAGCTTGTTAATATAACATCCTAACAATAACATAATGTAACTAATAATGACTTCTCATTATCTATGCTGAATTTCAATAAGTAACACACAAACAATGTAGTTTTACAGATTGTCACAAGTACTTTGTGAAATACCAGAAAATAGTTAGTTATTTGATGATATAAATAATGTGACTATGGAACAACCATCTAAGTTCCGGAGTAGCAATAAATATAAGATAGTTAAACCGATTAAAGAAAGATCAGTAGAGAATCAAAAAACACTAATCAAGTTTTCGTCTTGTTTGTTCATCGATATTGCAATAAACTTGTGTTTCGTGTAAAGCTGCTGTTGCATAATGTATTGTCTGTCATCTATAAATTTCTGATGTCGACGAATGACATTTGATGCTTTCTTTACGAACTCTGCACTTGTACTGACACGCGATTTCATCCCCCCACCTAACAGTATGCGCGCGTCACGTGATGATATACGTCAGCAGTCACATGACATGCGCATTCTCCAACTGCGCAATGAGTATGTATATATATATATATATATATATATATATATATAGCGGAACATCAATTTTCGACAATTTGTCACAATAAAGAAGGGATTTTTACTTACAATCTTGCGGGATGCATTTAATCATGTTTTGTATGCAAGTCTGTAACGTTTTATCTAACTTCGGAATTTTGATATTGAAATTTATAATCAATGTGAGGAATCAAGTCAAGTTTACCTGAACTCGTTGCGCGCCCGACTCAAACCAAACTCTCATTGTCGCCCCCCGATATCGATTACTCTACGTTTAGTAGTTCACGATTTACGTTCTACGAATCACATACACAAAATGATGAACATATCATATTAGACATGATAACCATTCAAAAGTTTAAAGAACTGATTGAATTTCGATATTGTATTAAATTAAAAACTTTTAGTAGATATGAGTAGAAAATTTAAGAAAAGGAGAACATTATTCATACAGCATTCATCATTGCATGCATGAAACATATCCATTTTCATGAAGATTTAATATTCTCTGTAGATAAAACTAATCTTATAGTTAATATTACATTACTTTAAATTACACGCAGGAGGTTTTTTAAAATTCATGAGTTAATTACAACTGTTTTGACACATTTATAGAGTAATATAATAAAAATGCTTTAATGAAGGTTATTGCATTTTAGTTAAGTAATTGTTTAAATATTAGGTAATTCTACTTTTGAAATATGACTTTTTGAAAGTAAAAAAGTTGAGTGCAAATGAAAAATTAATTTGCGTGAAAATTATAATACTCTCGGTAGATATAAAAATAATTGAATGTAACAGATAATCATATTGGTGAAATTTCCTAAAATATGATCATAAAAATTGCATTGCTGCAATTATACTATACTGCATGTGTACTAAAATTGTATTTACCAACAAGAGCTTATGTTAATTTCGAGGAAAGGATAAAAATATATATAGATTAAAAGTAGACAGCACGTTTTAACGAATATAACAGAATTTAAATGCATGATTTTTACTGCCACTAAGTCTAAACACTTACCAAAAAGTCCATTAAATTCACAATAACCGTGCTATTAAAAGTCAAGAACTAATTTTCATGCAAATTCTCCTTTTTACTGGTTCAGATGCCATTTTGAATTCTGACTTTAGCTTTACATTCTTTCATTATTTTAATCAAATTAATGTAAAATTAAATGATAAATATAAAATTTAACCAAATTTTATCATAATAAGGTTTGCAATAATCAGTTCTTTCAACCTACTACTTTACTTTCTAAGATAACAATGTTTTCAAACATAACCACCATTTCTTTTATATAAAAACGTATTCAATGTATTTAAGACATTTTCATATTGGTTTTGGAATAAAGAAATCTCAATTAATGTCTGAGCATTAAAAACTTCGACTTTCGTTTCAAATATTTATAAATTTAACTTCATTACAAACTACATTATTTATACGACATGAAATAAGCAGGATATAAAATTATATCTTTACATATAAAATAATTATAATCTTCTAGAAAAATAAAAAATTTAAGTTTGACGGATATGACCTAGACAAGTATTTTTAAATTAATACTTTATTAAAGAACTGTTTAATTTTACCGTTAATACAAAATAATTTTTCACACGAGAACTAATGCACATGTTGTTGTAATATGAGGATCATGTGAAATGTATATATTACTATATTTATGCATAGCCTACATATTCGAACATACTATCATGATATTCATTGTATGATTAATACTATTTTCCAAAAACATGATTATCCAATTATAAAATCAGACTTGACAATGTACAATTATTATTTGCAGACAATGAATAATCCCGTAATATCGATTTGAATTAATAGTTAAATCAAAATGGTATATATTTAATGTGTGAAAGTACCATAAAAACATATGCTTTTTAAAATTTAAAATACGGTTAAACCATTTTTGTCCGATAACAAATGTGTATTGTATGTATAACAAATGTATATATAAAATATGAATGTGAAATCGGCCGATGGCCTCGAGCCATGTCGTCTTTCGATGGCAGTAGGAAACTTTGAATATGATGAGAAAGTGGGGATTTCTGTGACGTTTGTAATGCATTCAATTATCATTCGCGAAGAATGAATTCCTCGGTAGTGTACATCCAACGAAGGAGCCCGGTTTCTCAAGAAACTTTAAAGAGCGCTACGAGATAGAGATAATTTCCATGATAAGACGCTAAGACTTTTGCTCCGTATTACCCTACTAGTTAATAGGATCTACGTTACTAACTTAGTTTTCAAGTACTTTAGTGTAAAAAAGGCAGCAGCATCGCAGAAAGCGACTGTCGTTTCTACGCTGCATTCGAGCCGCAGAAAGGAAAATTATTTTCGTGTTAAAGATGCCGCACTTTCGTCTTTGCCACGTTGAGGATACAACATTCGTCAAAGACGACTCTTTTTTTCAACTTGGCATTACCTCGTTTATTTATTTTCATTTCGCTTTTTATCGTTGTCACCCGTTTACTCGATTTCCCCCTTTTTTAAATTTTCACATCGTTTCTTTTTACTTTAAGTGAAAAACCTGTGATTGTCTTTTAATAAAAATCATCATTTTTTTTCTATTTTACTCTTTCAATATCTCAATAGTAAATGATGTTTTATCATTCTTGAATGTAATCAAATTTATGAAAACTATTTAAACATTTAACAGTTGGAAATAAAATAGTGAAAAAAATTTATGAAAACTTCTTACAATGGTTTTTGAATGTTGATTTTATGTTATAATTACATTCTGATGCGAAAAAATGTTAATTTTTTCGTCGCATTCCTTTTTTCCGTCCAAGTTTCTTATCTCTCTTGCTCGTTAACTGTCTTTTTCGTGTCCATCCGACAATTTAATCGACACAGGGGTATCTGCGACTGGAGTTGCGCCAATTTCCAACAACGTCGTTTGCATGAAAACCGGGGCTTCTTAAAGTAAAGCTATCCCCCAGCACCTAGCGCAAGTCTTCTTCTTTTACCTCATTTAGCAATATATTCCGGAATTTAACATAATTTTCAGTTTCTGTGTCCCTTTTTTTTATTTTTCACCCGCAGTTATTCTGCGCGTGACCTGTGCCAAACAAATGCACCCACACTGTGTCGGGAATATTTCCGCGGAGCTTTGCGCGACGCTCAAATTGTTTTTTGTGATTTATCTTGTGTCATAATATAAGTTTCTTTTCTTTAAATTAAATGCAGCTCGCATTTGCATTTTGTGATAGTCAAATGAAAAAAAGAATTTATCAAAAAGTCACTCTTGAAACATACACTACTTAAATAAGTCTTCTTATATTATTAAAATATACTTCTCCACCGTCATTTCATCACGCATTTATTTACACAAAATTCATATTATTTATTACGTAAATACACCATGTTGTTAATTAATGATATCAGATTTAGTTGAAAAATATTTTTTTTTCAATATTTATTTATTATTAAATTACTTATTCTCTTAAAAAATGTTCATTTACTTGTTTGCGTATTTTGTTTTTATGCTAAAAACAGCTACTAATTTTTGATACCTGAGATTATAGAGAACATTGTCCTTGATCAATTTTCAACGTTATTTAGCATAATATTTATACACGAAATTGTTTGGGCAACTTCCTATTTTGCATATTAATTCTCCATGATTAATTCTACTCAGTTCTCGTCATGCTCCCCTAACCGCATTACAATGGCACAGTAAACATAAATTGCACTTGCATTCTTCATACCAATTATAGCGCCCAGCAAGAGCCGGAATAACAGAGCAGTGCAAGTGCGTGAGTACACAAGTAATATTCGCTACTCGCCTTTGGATAACATCGTTATTACGATTAACCTTTGGTGAAATAAATATTATTTTATACAAAACAATTTTTTTATAGATTTAGATGCAATTATAATGGAAATGAAATTTTACTTGCTTTCAAATACGAAATTAGATAATTTAATAACGAATTAGTAAAGTAAACTTATGCCACAAAACTAACAGAAGTTCGACATTCTAACAAGTAATTAAATATCCTAAAAATGTGTAAAGTTTGTAACAGTAAAAAATCTATATTAAAAGTTTATCTGACATTGCAATTATGTTGCATGCGATAGTTTTTGCAAAAAGACTGTAGAAGAAAAAGAAGCAGCTCGAGGGTAACAAATTTACACGCCTTCATATATCAAAACGAAATTTCCTATAATGAGAAAAATGTATTTTTCTTTCAAATAAAAATTATTTACTTTTTTTCAGTTAAACCGTATAAAGTACAATCGATTTCTGTCACGAAAGTTAGCCAATTTTTCTTACTCAATTTTATTACTTCTCATGCTAGATTGAGATGAAATCACCCATACTTTTCTACTACTATATGTGAACTTACAATAATAGCAATTGCACATTTTACAAAAAATATCGCGTGCATGATCAGATTACTAATTTTAGATTGTTGATTAGATCTATCTAATCACAACGTGTAATCAAATAATCAAAATGCAGTATTTTGTGTAAAGATATTCATTGTTACAGCACATTTTCAGTTATAACTGTGAATTATCATTTTCTGTTAAATTCTGTAAAGTTTTGAAACTACGTGTAATTAATCAATCAGTCTTATGTACATTAAAAAATACAAAATTGCGTGATATATAATGAAGTTAGCAATTTTTGTCAGTAAATTCTCTTATGTTTTGATACCGAAATACTTAAATGAGCAAAGTTCAATTTTATAATATGTTAAGCAACATGTTAAGATTTTTGATATGCAATATCAAGCAAACCCAGAAAGAAGAACGTCTTTAATGCCTTTTTTTACGTAACATCAAAAGATAATATCGCATTTTGTATCATTATTCATTTCATTTGAAAGTTCAATTATTAATAGTTCAAGATATGTCTGTCATGTTTTGAATATCAAATCAAGATGTAATAGGGTCCTCATCAGGACCATTTTATAACATGCATCACATTTATTCGCAATGTCTTATCAGCTAACCACATTAGACCGCAATAAAGATGCCACATTTCGTAACAACGCTATACATTTCTGATCTGATTCGAATATTGACTACTTATTAATCAATTTTACTTTTTAAGTTTTATTTCCTAGTGTTCAATATGAATGCATAATTGATGAAGTAGATAAATGTCGTGAGTTTTTATTAGTTAGTTACACTTCAATTTTAGTCAAGCTTCAATCAAAACAGTATTTTAACTAGACATAGTTTTATAACGCTTCCGCCGAAATATAGAAGCAATTTTAGCGTACACTTTGTAGCGTATTACTTAAAGTACACAATGTCTGACCATTTGAATACACTTAGTCTAAGTATTATACTCATGTTTCGCTTTTAGGTTTCATCTTTCACGCAGTCTTGGCATAAACAGAAGCTTCCCAAAGCAACTTTAGCACGGCTACGCTGATTGATGACTACACTAGAAAAACACGTCTGTCATATATCGGCCATTTTTATTTGCTTGAGTAAATATGTAACTTCAAAACTTATATAAAAAAACTGCTTTAACTAATATCACTTGTAAACTTTGTTCAATGAAACATTTGAAATTCATGTATTTATTATATATAATGTAATATTAAAATTAATAGGAATAAATTGTATTGGATGAATAAAGTTTGTATCATCAGATATTTATGTAAAAAAGAGTATTAGTAAAAAGATCGGTTAAAATCTGTAACTTCTGTAAAAGTGTTGTTTCGAATAGAAATTGTAAGTGAAAATAATTTGCAAAGTTTTGAAATATTTTTCGAACTTGCTTCTTAATGAAGATATGTTGTAAAAGTTGCTTTACATTTCACATGAAATAACGATTAAAGAGTTTCACGTTAATATTGTTGTAGCGTCAACTTTTGTATGAAGTCTTTGCTTTCATTTTCAATAAATTAATTCCTTACCGAAAAATTCACAACAGTAACTTTAAAGTTTATAGTACAAAATTTTCCAGGTATTATTCATTTAATTTTCAAAGGTTCAGTGATTTAAAAAATGATTTCATCAAGTCATTTTTTAATTATCAAAAATTTATAGCGTCACGTATTTATCTTTTAATTTTATAGCAGTTTAGTAACATTAATTTTAAATTGAGTTTTAAGTGTTAAGGACTAAACATTTATAATTGTAAGGTATTTTACTTTAATTTATAATATCATTCGTAAATATAACAAAGATCACTTTTCTCTTTGAAAAGAGCTGACTTTATGTATGACAAGAGTTGAAACACAACGTTGTTAAAATATTTTCTCGCTTCGCGTATTTTTTATAACAAAGTAATGAAAAAAAAACTTCCTTTAGACAATATAAAAAATTAAGGCAACGTATTGACCTAGCAAACACTCTTAGCTAAAGACATTGTCAAACTTAATACAGAACTCCATAAAAGTTTTTTGATATGCGACAAAAGTATAAAATGTTGAGAGATATTTGTAGGATACGACAAGTTGTAGAATATCGCACTCGTAAGTTTTAGGAATTCTACGAGTTACGTGTTTACTTACGAGCGCAAGAATATTTCTCGATTACAGTATGTGTTCATTTAAACATTTATGAGTGATGAAAAAGATGTGTATATCACTTCAACTTTTATAGTTAAACGTAATTACGAATAAGAAATGCCATATTATTCATGTTTTTATACGTGTAATAAATGGATAAAATCAAAATCATTTGAAGCATAATGTTTTTATAACAAAAATTCCTATTTTCTATTTCAGAATAACATAGTCAAAATTTCAAATTATTTTATCAATTAATAATTAAATGTCTACATTTATTTTCAATAATTAATGACAATAAAATTTGACATATTTACATGTTTGCAGTTTGCCGTGTTTACTTGCATTTACAGCCATGTACAAATTTTAGTCGAAGAAAAAAATATGAAATACCAAAGCCAAGTCGTACATCATCATCCGCTTTTACACGCGGGAAGAAAACTTTTGCACCCTCGATTCCGAACGTTTCATCCCCGCACAAATCGCAATCTATAACAAGACATTCCTCATTCCGCGCGTGCTATCTCGTCAGCCACGAATTGGCTGTCTAGAAACCCGAAATCTTTCTTCGTCTTTTTGCCTTATCCTCTTTTTTCTCTTTCTTTACCCCTCTCTTCCTTTTAACCTTTCCTTTTTTATCTTCCACCTCCTGGAACAGATTTTGCGCGTCATTTTCGAGATTATATATTGCACGCTATAGTATTTGAAGCTATTGAGTATTTGAAAGACGCGGCGACGTGGAGATGTAATTTTACGACTCGACAGAAATGATTTTGAATCCGCTCTCCGTGTTCTTTCATGAATTCTGTATTAACGAATGATGCTTTAGAAAAATAACTTCGCGAGATTACAAGAGCTATTTTTATGATTTTACTAGTTTATTTTTAAGTAATGAAGAATTTTTCATTTGCAGATTAAAAGAATACAAAGCGTTGGATTATAACTCATTAATTATTAAACATGCTTAATTGATGAGTAAAATAATCATTTATACGAAAAGTGCAATCAACCACAATGTTTTTGGTAATTAATAAATTGATATAATATTGAAAAAAATATTATATTACTTATAATATTCAATTACATTATGATGATAAACAATTTTCTGTTATTTGTTTTTTAATTAAGGAAACAGAATTTGTGTTATGAAAATATTCAGTATAGGAGTAGGTTTTATGTCTGAACTCAATACTGTTACATAAAAAACATCAATGCTTATTTGTTTGCAAAAAATCGGAACTTTGGTGTTATGTTTAAAGTATTGCATATGACACATTTTTGTAATTAAAAAGTTCGTGCATTTTGTCACGCATTTTTAACGAAGAATTATATTTTTATGAAAAACAATATGATTACAAAAATGTTTTAAATGATTTGTGTATAAAATTAAAATTGTAATTTGTATGAAAAATTCGTATGTTTTTAATACACACAAGTTTTTATATTGACCATTACATTTCAGTGTACATATTACTTCATTATATTATAAAATTAAAAGAAAATGTTTGTCAAAGTCTACAGTACTTTGTATTAAATTTTATGAATTAAATGTTGATACGAGTAAAGAACTATTTTAGTTCAAGTTTAAAAAATGTTTTTGACATGTCCAATGTTTCTTTCCATCATTCTGACCAAAATTTATTATACTATTATTATATTATAAAATTATTGATAGTTAATTTAGATTAATTTATTAATTTAGTTTAATGTGGAATGAACATAGAATTTCGTTTTTTACAAAAAATTAATTTTCATAGATCAATCGTGAAAGATGTCAAAAATTTGGCTCTTCATACAAATTATTTATAAGGAAAATGAGTTGTCGTCAAATCTTATTAAATGATCATATTAAATTACGGATGGAATTTTGTGGCGAAATACCGGAATTACTGCAAAATGACCGTACCTTTATACTGATCATGCTCTAAATCGACAAAACACTAGATATTAGCCAACGGATAATCCACGATGAAGTATTGCAAATCAGATCACAATACCAAATATCAGTAAATGTAGATTGGACTCATAGAGGATCAAATTATCAGACCATTTTTGTTGATGCTTTAATAATTTAGTTGTGGCGTTGGATTAATATCATTATAATAATATTATTATTATTCACTCAGACAAGATGTCAATTTCAAAGATTGTTGAAAACAAATATTTAATTATGCCGAAATTCATATCAAATGTTTTATTTACTAACATATATTAAAAATATGTTTGATAAAAATATATAATCAAAAATTATAGTTCTACAACATTTATAAGGGTAACATTATTGTAAGTGTAATAAACACAGGAAGTTATTAACTGCGAGAATAAAATGAAACACTGTTTAAAATATAAATAATATTAAAATAGTTCGTATAAATTAACAAACGTAGTTAATAATAACAAAAAATTACGCTAAATTAATTTTTAGTTTAAATGTGATCGATTTATCGACGTCTGCCGATTTCGGAACACCGCGTTAGGAATTAATTAAGGTATTCCACGCTAACGGTATATGGTCCGGTTAGGGTTATATGAACACAAGTCAATCTAGAGATCCGCCATCAAGACCCAAAATGACGCAGATCAGTAGTGCATAAAGTTGATGCAAAAACTGCGTTCTAATTGAGACACCTATGATTAGCAGATAAGATCGTATATCAAAGTAGAAGAGATACTGACTTAACCTTGGTCAAACCTGCCTTAATATATATCTAATACGAACCTAATTAGAATCAGATTATCATGATATGGCTGATATTTAGATACTCTGATCGGAGCCTGGTTTTGCTACCATAGCACTTATTATTATTCATATAATTAAATATATTAGTTGCTTAGTATAATTCGGATGGTATTTTAAATAAATAATTATACAACCTATATCGAAATGCTCTTGGAAGAATTTGATTTTTAAATTTGTATTTAAAATAAATCCAAACTTCAGTTTGCTTTAATATTTGAAAGTGGAGTTTTTTAGTAACAAATTTGAAATGTGGAGTTCTTTTACGAGAGTAACAATATTAGGTACGATTTTTAGTAAATAATAAATACAAAGTATTCTGTTAAAACATTAAATTAACTAACTCTGAATTAAAAAATGTAATTCATTATATAAGTAGTGGTTGTTTCAATTTTATATGATTTTACGCTATCATCATGTTCAAACACAAACTTTGACCTGGTTAGCAGACCTTAATTGTAATATGTAATCAGGCATTTACCAACGCTTTATCATCTAACAATATAAATTATAAAATTTCAAGATTTATTATTAGATGATATTCTATATATATATATATATATATATATATATATATATTTTTGTTTGTGTTCTATTTTGAATAAATAGTATATTACTTAACATGTGAGCTCAGGAGATACTTCTCCCACGCGTGAGCAGGATGGCAACACGAGCGAAGCGAGTATTGCCATGCTCACGAGTGAGAGAAGAATCGACTGAACTCACGAGTTGAGTACGATAGTTTTCCTTACGAGAGTGGGAAAAGTAACTACTTTTACCGCTCGAGTGAGGAAAATAATATATAGAAGTACATGTTTCTCGTGTAATATACGATAGTGTAATTGAAAACAAAATCGACTTTCACCATTATATATCAAAAGGTTGGATTGGATCGGAAGGCGCGTTCAGAAAAGTTGCACCAAAATGAATGAATATGAGCTCAATTATATGCCTTTTGACAAATACTTTTAATGATTTTTAGGTAAAATAATTGATTAATGCAAAAATGTATATTAAAATTTGAAAAGCATGCAATTATCACCAAAAGTTAGTATTCTTATATGTATGAAATCCATGCTACCAATTCAAATTACTTACCTTTTTGAACTGCATACTGGGTTGACGGGAAAGCCTAGATCCTTCTGAAAAATCGATAGAATTTATTGGATTAAAAAATATATTAAGAAATAATAACAATGTCATAGAAAAAGTGAACTCATACTAAAATAACATTTTAATAAATATCTAGAAATATTTCGTATTGTATGTAAACATGAACATCCAAGTTCAGTTTAGTTTGCTGCATAGTCTTCCTGTGTACTTCGATTGTCCGATTTGATTTTTAAAGAATGCTACCCTGTTAAATGTATATAGATTTTTTTAGTTAAACTAGTTGGATATTGTATCCTGTACTTTAAAAAAGAAATCATGAATGTAAATCGGATTCAACACAGGACACAGCTTAAACTTTTTACTCAAATCCACTTCTCGTACAACTTTTATTGATCTATTTTCTAACTTAAACTTTTATTTTCAACGTTTATTTTATGTAATCAACTCCTGCTTAAGATTGAAAACTACAAAAAATTGATTTATTTACTCAGCGGAAAAAGTTTCACATAAAATTAAAAAAAAGGAAAACAAAGAATAAAATTACTATAAACTTATTTAACACTGGATTATTTAAAATATGATTAATCTGAAGTTGATTATAGTATAAATATTATAGTAAAAAGTATCATGAAATTTTAATATTTTGTTCGATAAGTTAAGTGGAGTTTGGCAGAATGTTCTTTTACTTACTACAGCTTTTTTTAATTTACACTCATTATATAGATATTATATATTTTATTTAACATATTATTTATCTAACATATAATTAATATATGCGCGCATGTGAAAGAAATGTATTGAAACAATTACGTAGTAGTGTCATCATTTAATAGTGATTAATTTTAATACCGTATATGGAAATGCCTTTTTTATCAAATATATATAGAAAAATAATTTCTCATCATATCTCCGTTTCTAACAGGAAGACGGAAACAAATAATTTTACAAAATTTACTACATTTTCTAATAATGTGATATTATTGGTATAAGAACTTAGCACTAGCTAGCGAAGTCTAGTAAACATTTACAGAAATGTTATAAAAAAACAGGATATATAATAAATTTTCATATTAAATTATTTAAATAATATTATTAAAGCAGACAATATTTTGATCTTTTAATCGAATAATACTTCATTAGTAGATATATATAGTAAAATTTGTTACATTATTATTTTCTGTGAAATAAGTAACTTTATTCATCATATTTACTATAATATTAAAGAAAAATACGATCATATATTATGAAAATAATTTGCTGCGTAAAATAATTGGACCGTCATTAAAATGACACTTTTTCATGCAATTTATGACTGATTGTTCATGTATAGGTGAATGAGTAACATATGTCTTCTCACGTTTATAAAACATCGGGAAAAAGGAGCTGCGGGGAGATGAATTTATTGAAAAATAAATAATATCATTTAAAAATACTTTGATCTTTGGTATTTTCAGATTCATATTAAACGTAGTTTTCTTAACGAAATAAATTGGAAAAATATGTTGTCATATACAAAATTGTATTTTCAAGAGACACGGTAGTGTCTCTGGCCAAGTACAAAAAAAAAGGAACGTTTTTTGTGCGGCCAGCACTACCGTGTCTCTTTTCAGATACAAACAAATGCCATTTTTTAACATACAAAAAAGGCAACAATAACAATAAAATTTCACATTTTTTTTCTGTAATATTGTTGCCATCATCGACCTGAAGACAATAAAAAAAAAAACAAATTTTAAATTGGTCCACCCGTTCGCGAGATATTAACATCCGAAAATCGACGTTTTGAGGGCAAATTAAGAAACGTCGTTTTCTTCTTCTTCTTTTTCTTCTTCATGTTCAGTGTCCGGACGAGTATTTCAGATTGATACATTACTTTTATATGATAATATGTGACATAATTACAGTTCTGATACACATGTAATGCATTTATGTACCTCTTTAGGCCCAATTGAGGCCACCTTTGTAGACATGGCAGATAATAAGGCCAAAAAATGGCCAAATCATGGCCGTGAATGAATGATCAGTATTTTGCTTGTATTAAGACTGATATATCATGATAACATGTAACATAATTACAGTTCTGATACACAATTAATGCATTTATGTGCCTCTTTAGGCCCAAATGAGGCCACCTTTTTAGACATAGCAGATAATAAGGCCAAAAAATGGCCAAATAATGGTTGTGAATGAATGATCAGTATTTTGCTTGTATTTAAATCTGATATATCATTGTTATATAATAATGCGTTACATAATTACGGTTTTGATTCAAACATACCACATTTGTATACATCTTCAGGGCCAGATAAGGCCGACTTTTTATAAATGATAGACAATAAAGCCCACAAATGGCCAAATTATAATTATCATTAATGATTCATCTTCTGACTTATTATATTATAAAAATTGTTATTACATAATAATAATTTCAACACCATAACATTTTATCTATAAGCCTGTTATGGTATAGTTATGGCCAAGTAGTTACCTAGCAGCTAATGAGGACAAAACATGGCCAAAAAGTTATTAAAGTAAATTATGGGAACCTTATTGAGAGCAC